>CAUYRT010081826.1:0-12900 GCA_963574885.1 Lepilemur ruficaudatus
GTTGGTTACACTGAACAACATATTTTCAATGTGGATGAAACAGCCTTCTATTGGATGAAGATGCCATCTAGGACTTTACAGCTAGAGAGAAGTCAATGCCTGGCTTCAAAGCTTCAAAGGACAGGCTGACTCTCTTGTTAGGGGCTAATGCAGCTGGTGACTTCAAGTGGGAACCGATGTTCATTTGCCATTCTGAAAATCCTAGGGCCTTTGAGAATTGTGTTAAATCTCCTCTGTGCTCTATAGATGGAAAAACAAAGACCAGATGACAGCACAGCTGCTTACAGCATGGCTCACTGAATATCTTAAGCCTACTATTGAGACCTACTGCCCAGAAAAAAAGATTCCTTTCAAAACAGTACTGCTCATTGACAATGCGGGTCATCCAAGAGCTCTGACGGACATATACAAGAAGATAAACGTTGTTTTCATGCCTGCTAACACAAGCTTGCTAACATAACATCCATTCTGCAGCTCGCGGATCAAGGAAAGAGTGATTTTGATTTTTAAGTCTTACTAAGAAATACGTTTTGCAAAGGCTACAGCTGCCACACGTGGTGATTTCTCTGATGGATCTGGGCAAAGTAAACTGAAAACCTTCTGGAAAGGATTCATCATTCTAGATGCCATTAAGAACATTTTGATTCATGGGAAGAGGTAAAAATATTAACAGTAACAGGCATTGAGAAAAAGTTGATTCCAACCCTCATGGATGACTTTGAGGGGTTCCAGGACTTCCGTGGAGGAAGTCACTGCAGATGTGGTGGAGACAGCAAGAGAATTGGATTTAATAGTGGAGCCTGACGATGTGACCGAATTTCTGTAATCTCATGATAAAACTTTAAGAGATGAGGAACTGCTTCTCATGTATGAGCAAAGGAGGTGGTTTCTTGAGATGGAATCCACCCCTGGTGAAGACGCTATGAACATTATTGAAATCACAACAAAGGATTTAGAATATTATATAAACTTAGTTGACAAAACAGCAGTAAGATTTGAGAGACTAACTTCAACTTTGAAAAAAGTTCCTGTGGGTAAAATGCCATCCAACAGCATTGCCTACTCCACAGAAATCACTCAAGAAAGGAAGAGTTAACCAATGCAGTAAACTGCACCACTGTCTTATTTTAGGAAGTTGCTACAACTGCTGCGACCTCCAGCAGCCACCACTCTTACCAGTCAGCAGACGTCAAGGCCCATCAGGACCCTCCACAGCAAAAAGACTGCGGCCTGCTGAAGGCTCAGATGATCGGTAGCACTTCTTAGCAACAAAGTATTGTTAAATCAAGGTCTGTACATTGTTTTTTAAGACATAATGCTATCGCACACTTAACAGACTACAGTATGGTATAAATGTAACTTTTATACAAATAGCAAACCAAAAATTTTGTGCAACTTGCTTTATTACAATATTCACTTTGTTGTGGTGGTCTAGAACCAAACTTGCAGTATCTCCAGGGTATGCTAGGAGTGGAATTGCTGGGTCATATGATAACTCTGTTTAATTTTTGAGTAATCACCAAACAGTTTTCCAAAGTAGTTGCAACATTTTAAATTTCCACCAGCAGTATATGAGGGTTCCAATTTCTCCACATCCTCCCTAACACTTGTTATTGTCTCTGCCTTTTCCATTTGGCCATCCACTATTTTTATTTATTGTATGTGAACTTGTGCCTCACTGTGGGTTTTTTTTTTTTTTTTTTTTTGAGACAGTTTTACTCTGTTGCCCAGGGTAGAGTGCCGTGGCGTCAGCCTAGCTCACAGCAACCTCACACTCCTGGGCTCAAGCGATCCTCCTGCCTCAGCCTCCTGAGTAGCAGGGACTATAGGCATGTGCCACCATGCCCGGCTAATTTTTTCTATATATTTTTAGTCGTCCAGCTAATTTCTTTCTATTTTTAGTAGAGATGGGGTCTCACTCTTGCTCAGGCTGGTCTTGAACTCCTGGCCTTGAGCAATCCTCCCACCTCAGCCTTCCAGAGTGCTAGGATTACAGGCATGAGCCACGGTGCTTGGCCCTCACTATGGCTTTGATTTGCATTTCCCTGTGGACCAGTGATGTTGGGTATCTCCTTTTGTGCTTACTGGCCATTTGTATCTCTTCTCTGGAGAAGTCTCTTCTAAACCTCTACCTTAATATAATTTGGGTATTTGTCTTTTTGAGTTGTGTTCTTTATATATTTTGGATACCACACTCCAATCAGATACATAATCTGGAAACATTTTTCTCCCATTCTGTGGGCCACTCTTTTCATCTTCATTTTTTAAAAATAACATTAACTGATACTTTTTTCCCCTCACAATTAAGCAGATTTTGATAAAAACCTGGCCACAGCTTAGTTGTAAATATTCTGATTTCTCCAGAAAACCATACCAAGCAACAAAGAAAATGGGGGAGAAAATCTGGGCGTGATTACATCCTCTGATTCCATGTTGTGTTTAAGCATGGCTAAGCTGAGAACAGCACGATCTACACAGGAAGACACAGACGTGTGACAGGGAACAGCCAGGACAGAAAAGGCCTGGTGTGTGGCAGCTGTCCAAAACCTCAAACTCATAATCACTCCCAGAAAGAGAGGGCCTCACCCTTGACATGAACTATATTTAGAACAATATAATAGAACCCTGCTTCATGGTTACGAGAGAGAGAAATTTTTATATCATATAGGCAAAGAACTGGTGTTACGACCTCAGCAATTATTTCTGTAATAAGATATTCAAATTAGAAGCAACTCCAAATTTGACTTTCTGAGTATGTAAAATAACCCAGTCAGGAACACTGAAAATGGTACTGCACTCGTTCATCCAGTCACCAATATGTTTTTGAGCACCTTTTATGTGTTGGGTACTATTCTAGGCATTGGCAAAGAATGACAGACAAAACAGAAAAAAAAACACCCAATGTCACAGAATTTATACTCTAGCGGAGGAAATAATACATGAAGTAAAAAAGTAGGATCCATATAAAAAGTGATGTGCTGTGGAGAAAAATAAAGTAGAAGAGGAATAAGTAGCACCAGAGAGTTAAGGTTGTGATTTTAAACGGGGTGGTGGGGTAGGGCCTGACCTGGACGGTTATTTGCACGAAGACCTGATGAAACACACAAGGGAAGAAGAAATCCAGACATCTGAAGTTTCAGGCAGAGTAAATGCAAAATCCCTAGGGCAGGAAGCATGCTCAGCCCGTGTGAGCTAGTAAGCGGATGTGGCCAGCGCAAAGGAGCGAGCAGAAGTGGTAACGGGGAACTGACACCGTAAGGTCTTGAGCCACGGTAAGGACCTAAGCTTTGCTTTGGGTGAGATTGGGAGCCACTTGGAGTATTCACCAGAAGAATGGCACGACCGGACTTATGTTTCAAAGGATCACTTCGGACACCACGTAGCTAAAGGACCGCAGCGGGTGAGAGCAGGCAGCCGGGTCAGAAAGCCACCATACTCGCACAGGAGAAACATGCTGACGCCTCTGATCAGGGCAGTAGTGCAGTGACAGTGGTAAGTAGTAGTCAGATCTGGAACGTATTTTTAGGGACAAATTATGGGGACCAGGAGAAAATGAGAGAATGGATTCAACAACGGATCCAATAATGAGGTGAGGCAAGTGCGAAATTATCAAAAATATTTTGGAGGAAAAAGAGAGGAAAGAGTAAAAAAAAGAAAAAGGAATACAAAAATAAAGGAAAATGAGACAATGGATTCAACTAATGCATATAACAGTGGGGTGGAGCAAGCAGGAAACTGTCAGAAGTATTTCAGAGGAAAAAGAAAAGAAAGGAAAGAATAAAAAGAAAAAAGGAATTAAAAAAAAAGGAAAACGAGAAGTACAAAAAAGTTGAGTAAGAAAAAGAATATACCAAAGAAAGATGGGGAAAACATGAAAGAGAAATCATCAGAGGACATGAGAGGATAAAAAGAGGCCCCCACAAACTGAGAACACACAAAAATATTACGGAAACATAAGAAAAAAATCCTATAATAAACATTTATTCAAGCTTTAAAATCCTGCTGAACTTTAATGTTCCCGATCAACATCAATTATTCCCTAATTTTTTCTACTTAAACAGATCAGAGTCCTTGTATATAATTCCACTAAGTTTCACACATTTATTTATTTATATCTCTACTTCCATTAAATTGTAAATTCCTTGAATGAGGGGCCAAGTCTTCGCCTGGTCATTCTTGATTTTCTGAAGTTTAGTGTAAGACCTGGTATAGTAGACACCCAATAAATACTTGTTGAGATGAGTTTGTCTGAACATTATCGTCAAGGTTTTAGTATAAAACACCAAAGAAAAATGTTGGAATTAAGAGGGAGACAGATTATTAATTTCTTCTATGTATACCTCTGAATAGTTTGTTACAATAAGTGTGATTTACTTTCATAATTTTAATCCATTTTAAGCATTATTTTTCTTAATTTAGTTAATTCAACAATGAGTACCATGAAAACCATTTCCAGAAAAAACCCACAGTGTTCATGACTCAGCATCATTCATTCTGATTATATAAATATCTTTTGGCAAAGTATTGTGTGGTACCAAAACTAGTTGGCCCACTTAAAGTGCCTGTGGACTTCCAACTCCTTCATTACGTAACAGGCACAAAGCTGGACTGTAACTTGACTAACCCATATGAAATTACAAGCAACAACAAAATGACAGGGCAGATTTCACGTTTTCTGCCAGAACAATAAACTCATAGCGTTCATCAGCCATCATACCCTTCTTCCTTGTCAATTTCCCAATTCCCTTAAATACACTGCCACATTTAAAATCGCAAAACATATTTATAAAGTAATCCTGATTTTTTTACAATTTTATAGCCCTCTAAACCTTAAATGATGAGGACTGAGTTAGGGTTTGCATCTCACAGGAATTACAAAATCACTGTTGTTCTTTAGCAACCTTTAAAATGTATTCATTAATAGGCATTAAACCAATACCAAAAAGTCACTGATATTGAAAATCAACAGTTAATTTAAAAAGACATTTATAAGCCGAAGTGCAGAGTGAATACACATAGGACATTATAAAATAAAAAAGCCAAAGTGAAAACCATGTTGGGAAACGAAGCTTAACACGCTAAAAGCAAACATTTTTCTATGACTAGGTACTGTCAAGGATGTATTATTTCTAAATTGTGAATTATTTCATAGTCACTCTAGTGATAGTAATTCAGTTCATTCACCTACTTTTTAATATATATACGCCTACTTTAACTTGTCTTTATCCCGTTAACTCATATGCATTTTGTAAAATGTACTTAGAGGTAGTATTATGTCACTAGTCCATGGATATAAACATTTAGTCTCTTGGAAATTTGTCATCACATTTTCTATTATTTTGTCTTTTCTGCAAGTGTTAGAATTGTCGATCTTTCTTTCTGCTGCTACGCATCTACAAAGTCAGGAAAACATTGTGCTATTAAATATTTTCTCTTTAAAAATAGTTCCCGATACTTTTCCCAGAGCCTTGTTCTTAATTATTTATTCGCCTCTACTCTTTCAAGTATGGCTCATGTTTTTTGTTCCCCAAACTGTAAATGCCTTCGCAAATTAATGCTATTTTTTTCTGCCTTAGGTCCCGGGAGTCACCGAATTAATGTTTTCGGAATTGAATAAAGAGGTAAACCTACCTCTTCTCTTCTCTCTTCTGCAGAAGGAGTTTTAAGTTCTCGTGCTGTGTCATCTTTTGGGTCAAAAAGATATATGTAATCTGAAGAGTAACTAACGAGAATCTCTTGACCATCTTCGCTATAACACAGAGATGTCACCCTGCAGGACTTATTATTAAGATGGGAAGGGATAAAACGGGCAACCATTCCAGTAGTCCCTCGGCCTGCATAATTCCCTAAACAAGAAACAGGAAGTTATTTAAAATTAATAATATTTTAAAAAAACATTTCTAAAACTTTTAATCTGAATTATATGTGACTTAATGTAACAGTATAAATCCAAGCTATCACATGCTATTTCTAAAAGATGTTCTTTCTTTGAAAGTGAGATTTTATAACAAAACAAAAATGTAGTATAGGCCAGGCGTGATGGCTCACACCTGTAATCCCAACACTCTAGGAGGCCAAGGTTGGAGGATCGCCCGATCCTCGAGGTCAGGAGTTCAAGACCATCCTGAGCAAGAGTGAGACCCCCCTGGCTCTACTAAAAATAGAAAAAAAATTAGTAGGGCAACTAAAAATAGAAAAAATTAGCCGGGCATGGTGGCACATGCCTGTAGTCCCACATACTTGGGAGGCTGAGGCAGAAGGATCGCTTGAGCCCATGAGTTTGAGGTTGCTGTGAGCTAGGCTGATGCCACAACACTCTAGCCCGGGCAACAGAGTGAGACTCTGTCTCAAAAAAAAAAAAAAAAATCCAGTATAAAGAGAATATATCTACAAAAAAAATTCATGATTCTTTAGAATTCTAGGTTATATAAATGTTTTGTTGAAATGAGTTATTTGATAATTAAAACGATTTATGATTACAGTCACACTAAGTTACCTTCTAAAAGTTTCCCCCAAATTAAGCTAATTTCTAGAATAGAAAAGTTATTACTTATTAGCATGCTAGATAAAAGATTATAATATCCTTAAGATGGCTCATCTTTTACTTTATTTTTTAAAAGATTTCTGAATGCCATGAAATTTCCCTCTTACTCAGAGACAGAATAAGAATACTATTCCTACTTTAAGTAACTCTGGTAGTCTTCAATATAATACAATATGCTAGAGAAGGGTACAACTGGCACTTTGTGCCCTGGGGGCCCAGGAACACTAAATTCTAGGAATCCCACAAAGCTGTATAATCTTACACAATGAAGTCTTATCCTGTTCAAAATGTCAATTATGACCCATCTGTTGAGAAACAATCATTAAGCCTATAATTTCATATTACTACTGTTTCCCCTAAATGTACACATCCAAATAGACAGCGCTCCTCAATGACAGTTCAAAACAGAAAGATCTCATCTGGTATCCCCATTTCCATAATCTATGTCCATTTTTACTGACATTGTCATTGGTTTCTGCCCGTTCTTAAACAATACCACATATGTGAATATATGAATGTATATTTAATATCTGTGTATGTATATATGTGTGTCTGTGTGCATAAGTAATCCTGGCCTTCCTTTATGGGGAACATGGTAATGGAAGCTGACTTTCAATTGATTATTTTAGAAGCGGTTTGATCCCACAGTGCATGAGAGAAGTAACTGGTTTAAATTAGATTCAAATTCAGTACTGCAGCACTGCTAACAATTTTAACGAAGCTAAGCAGGCACAGTTTATGCCATACATTAATACACACTCAAGTCACTATTCTAATTTTTCTCTCCACCACGTTTACCACTATCCTCTTGATTGAAAAATGGCAGAGTCCCCACCAAAATTCAGGTCTATCCAGAACCTTAGAATGTGACCTTACTTGGAAATAGGGGCTTTACAGATGTAATTAGTTACAATGCAGTCATACTGGATTAGGGTGGGCCTTAAATGCAGTATGACTGGCGTCCTAAGAGGAGGAAAATGTGGACATAAGTTCACACAGGGGAGAATGGCATGTAAAGCTGGAGGCAGAGATTGGGGTGATACATCTACAAACCAAGGGATACCAAAGATTGGCAGCAACTACCAGAAACGAGTAGCAAGTAGAAACCAACTCTAGCAGAAACCAACTCTTAGACATCTTAGATTTCAAGTATCTAGCCTCCAGAAATGTGAAAGAAGAAACTTTGTTGTTTTAACATCCCTAGTTTATGGTAATTTGTTAGGGCAGTCCTAATATACCACATGTTACAACTTTTAAAAGTGGTAAAATAAACTGCAAAATTATCTTCCCAACTGAGTCATAAAAACTTGGCAAAATGCTATTTTTTTATGATAATCTACATTATTTATATACATTCTATTTCCTGAAATTTTATTTAACTAAAGAAATTTTAAAATCGAAAACATGTCGGCTGGTCGCGGTGGCTCACGCCTGTAATCCTAGCACTCTGGGAAGCCGAGGAGCGAGGATCACTTGAGCTCAGGAGTTCAAGATCAGCCTGGGCAAGAGCGAGATCCCGTCTCTACTAAAAATAGAAAGAAATTAATTGGCCAACTAAAAATATATAGAAAAAATCAGCCGGGCATGGTGGCGCATGCCCGTAGTCCCAGCTACTCGGGAAGCTGAGGCAGAAGGATTGCTTGAGCCCAGGAGTTTGAGACCAGCCTGAGTAAGAACAAGACCCCCATCTCTACTAAAAAAATAGATATTAGCCAGACAACTAAAAATATATAGAAGAAGTTAGCTGGGCATGGTGGCTCATGCCTAAAAGAAAATTCAATATACAAAATAAAATTTTTTAATAAAGATTATAAGACATAGAAATCGTTTTTGTTTAAAAAGATAATTTTTTCTAATTTATAGGTTTTAAAGACTTTTAAATACATGAGTAAAACTAAATAGATATAAAAGTTAAAAATAAAGGTTTATAAAAGGTTTATAAAAAATCTTACAGTAAAATTGATTAAAATTAAAGATGTTTTTAAGATTTTGTTAAAATTAGCTTTTCCATTGATACACTAATACAAAGGAAAAGTTTGGTTTTCTCTTTCAAACAATTTTCATGAGATTTCTAAAATTCTAATATGCCTTGATAATGTATTAATAATAATTATGTATCTTAAATTGCCGTATGCCACAAAAATAACCAAATCTCCTTTTTACCTTTAATCATGACTAAGATTTTATCATCTACACCTGTGTAAAGGTGTTAACTAATTAGATCCTTTTATTTTTTTATTTTTCATTTTTTTGAGCCAATGTTTCACTCTGTTGCCTGGGCTAGAGTGCCGTGGCATCAGCCTGGCTCAGAGCAACCTCAAACTCCTGGGCTCAAGCAATCCTCCTGCCTCAGCCTCCTGAGTAGCTGAGACTATAGGCGTGCGCCACCATGCCTGGCTAACTTTTCCTACATATTTTTAGTTGTCCAGCTAATTTGTTTTTAATTATTTTACTTTCATATGATTAATAGAAATAGCAAGATTTTTGTTCACCATTTGAATAAACTACAAAAAAGGGGAGAGACAAATTCAGTTTGTCTTATTAATTTGTATTTCAGTTTACCTATAGTAGGTCTTATGATTGTTTGAAAAACTAAGTCTCCTCTCTATCAAAAAATGAGATTTAAAAAAAAATATTTTAATTATCAGCTTGACTAAATAAATGACTATAATTTTATAGTAACCTGTGATCTTGTTTCATGAGAAGTGTTTCATGACAGACCATTCATGGTTTCCTACTTAAGTTCTCACTAAATTTTTTTTTGTCCTAAAATAACTGTTTATTTAAGAAAAGAAAAACAAAAAGTAAAACATTTTTTATGACTTTTTATTTAAAACATTACTGATTCTCTTACTTTGGTTTCCAGAGTCATGACAAGTTTTAAGTAAATAACAAGTTTACCTAGTATCTCCAAGATTTAAAACTATTAAATCTCACTGGGCCCAACCTATTACTCACTGCCAACCACAAACATCCTCCCTCTAGGCCCAGGGACTATCACGAAAGGGGATGGCATGTGAGACTATAAGGGCCAATTCCAAGGAATGGAATTAATTTAGACCCTCCAGAATAAGAATGGACATAGAAAGCCTAAACAAATACAAATGACTTTGCCTTTCTGGGCCACGTGGTACAAACATCCATCCCCACTATAAAAAATTTCCTGCTTCTCATAGACTTAGAGCTTCCTGAAGAGAATTATTCTCAGTTGTGGGGTTTGTTTATGTATATAGATAATATATATACACACACATACATATACACACACACACATATATATATATAAAAAAATTTAGCCACCTTAAGACAAATTACTAAAGATACTAAAATACTGTGACAAAACAAGTCTCTAAATTCCTTAGCTTAAATGGTTAACAATACCTTATGTTTACTACAAGTCTACAACTAAACCCAAAACTATAGTAAGTCACCACTTACAGATAAATTAATTTTATAGCCTTGCCTTTAACATTTTGGTCTTTACCTTTTTGTTGCCTAAAAGGTTTCAAGGATTACGAGCACCTGCCCACCTACAATGCCGACTGGCCTAAAACATTTAATTGAGTGTAAGCCCTTTGGATTGTTCAGTCCTCTTGGCCACAAGGGTCCCACCAAGGGCCTAGATGGACTCAGGACAGGTAGCCACACCACCCGGACAGCAGATGAGACAAAATAAGAATTTGGCCATTGATGCTGCCTCTGGCAGATCTTAGCTAAAAGGGAGGAATTGTGAACTAAAATGAAATCTTAAGGCTCCTCACCACCGGCTGACTGAATGGACCCCTTCTTGGCCAAGGAGTACCCTAAAACTGAGTTACTAGCCATGAGAAGCGAGGTCAGACATGCCTCATCATGCCCCCCTCCCTTCTTGGAGATACCCTTTGTAACTCAATAACAGACCTAAGGCTATTTAGGACTAACCTACAGGTCCTCAATACATATAACATATAACACTTGAGTCTGGGTATAAATCCTGTGGCTTGTCTCTGATTAACAGACTTCCTTATTTATTTATTTATTTATTTTTTTGAGACAGAGTCTCACTCTCTTGCCTGGGCTAGAGTGCCGTGGTGTCAGCCTAGCTCACAGCAACCTCAAACTCCTGGGCTCAAGTGATCCTCCTGCCTCAGCCCCTCAAGTAGCTGGGACGACAGGCATGTGCCACCACGCCCAGCTATTTTTCTATTTTTAGTTGTCTGGCTAATTTCTTCCTATTTTTAGTAGAGACGAGGTCTCGCTCTTGCTCAGGCTGGTCTCGAACTCCTGAGCTCAAGCAATCCTCCTGCCTCAGCCTCCCAGAGTGCTAGGATTACAGGCGTGCGCCACCACGCCCGGCCAGACTTCCTTATCTTAACTTAAAACATTCCAAGCCTTTAGTCAAAGTTTCATTTCTTTAACCAATTACAAATCAAAGAGTCTTTAAAACTACCTATAACTAACCGGTAAGTCCCCCTTTGAGATGTCTCACCTTTTTGGGCCAAACCAATGTACGCCTTCCATGTATTGATTTATGACTTTATGTGTAATTCCTATTTCCCTAAAATACATAAAACCGAACTGTAACCCAACCATAGCAAGTCTGCTTGCTCAAGGCTTCTCGGGTGTGGCTCTGGGCCATAGTCCTCAAAGTTGGGTCAGAATAAACCTATTTAAATTATTTTACAGAGTTTCACTTCTTTCCTGTTGACATTCTGATACCATCTCTGAGATGGGTTAGTGGGACCTTTTCTTAGTGGAGGCCAGAGGGTACCCCATGAGCTTATCCCCTCTGCAAAACCAGTGTGGTCCTGGGTTAACATGTGGCCTGTGTCCTTTTGATGTTTTTATGGGGACAGAGAAAAGCCATGCAGCCAGGCTTTTGAGCCCTATGTGACCACAAATGGGGGAGGCTCCCCTGCCCGCCATGCAGGGTGAGCTGGAGCCCAGAGCTGAAGCAGATTGTGGAAACGTTGAGATTCAGAGTGAGTCAGAGGCACTCTAATGCCATCCAGGCTTTGCCGTCATCTTTAGTTCTCTTTGCTTTGTTCTTTAATTTTTCTGTTTGACTCAAAATTCCCCCAAAGCACAGCAGAGAGGAAGCAGGAATAAAGGATGATGGGTAGGTGGAGATGTTTTTAAGCCTTAAGGCTTTCCTTAACACCCAGGGAAGTATTGTTTTGGAAATTTTTCACCCTTTAAGTGGTTGTTGTGGGCCTTTGCTTCTGTGTATCCCATAAATCATACGGTATTAACTCCTTAGAATGGATGGCTGGCAGCTCCTGGGCATTGCCCGGCAGTTTGAATTATGATTGCTTCTCTCTGAACTGCCAGTGGATTATACAGTTATGAATTGCCTTTCTCTTAGTGCAAATCATAGATGTTAAGAGCTTGGTCCTTGGAGGGAGGTGGACTTGGGTTTGAGTATTGGCTTCGCAACACTTGCAAGCTCCAGGACTTTGGTAATTTGCTAAACTTCCCCAGGCCTGAGTACTGCACCAGACTGCTTCCCTCAGAGAGGGTACTGTGAGATATGAAGCACGGGTGATGCCCGGCCTGATGCCTGGCACGTGGTGATCACTCAGTCAATGGTGACAACTGATGCTGTTGTTTTGTCATTGTCATAGTTTCAGGATCATCCAGGGAAGTCAGCTAGGGGTGAAGAGGGTGAGATCTGTCTCTTTGCTGGCCCGAGTAGTTCCTCTGTGACTCAGACAGGACAGGTGACCATCTAGGGGAGGACCAGTGCCCCCTGCAGAGGGTGCGCTTTGGCTCTTTTGCTCCTGGGTCAGAGAGAGTGTTGACTTGAGCATTTGCACGGGCTGTGGCACCTCTTGCCTCAGCGGGTGCTTGTTCCATTCCTGTCAGTAAGTACTTGCCAAAATCAAGAGTCACGGTCATGTTCCTCAGCGTGCTTGGGAGGAAGAGGAATGCACAGGAGGTCAGTCTTGTAGGATCTCCTGAAGCAGGTGGACACGATACCTCTCCTTCCCCACTCCCCTGCAGGTGTTTCAGAATCATCCTCACGGGGCCTGATTCCATAAGAATGGCAGCCTGGGCATCTGTGCTTAAAGCTCTCTAGGTGATTCTGGCACTCTCCCTGATTAGGAGCCATTGCCATGAAGAAATTCTGATCCACCGTAAAGAAATTCTCCAGGCCGGGCGTGGTGGCTCATGCCTGTAATCCTAGCACTCTGGGAGGCCGAGGCGGGAGGATCGCTCAAGGTCAGGAGTTCGAAACCGGCCTGAGCAAGAGCGAGACCCTCGTCTCTACTAATAATAGAAAGAAATTAATTGGACAACTAAAAATATATAGAAAAAATTAGCCGGGCATGGTGGCGCATGCCTGTAGTCCCAACTACTCGGGAGGCTGAGGCAGA
>CAUYRT010081827.1:0-18285 GCA_963574885.1 Lepilemur ruficaudatus
GTAGTCCCAGCTACTCGGGAGGCTGAGGCAGGAGGATCGCCTGAGCCCAGGAGTTTGAGGTTGCTGTGAGCTAGGCTGACGCCATGGCACTCTAGCCCGGGCAACAGAGTGAGACTCTGTCTCAAAAAAAAAAAAAAAAAAATTGTCCTTGAAAATATGTTCAAAGGGTGGCATGCTGGGAGATGGATATCAACATACATACATACATACGTACATACATATACATATATATATATATAAACTTTCAGTAAATCTTCTAAAAATAGTCATTTCCCCCCCAACAGCTGACTATTATATAAATCATCTTATGAAAGAGACTACATTCTAGAAAATCACATTGACTCTGGCAAGATGTTCATAACTAGAAAAACAAGAACTTAGATTTATTTTTCATATCCCATGCTCTGGGGCATAACTTCACTGAGTGGAATGAGAGCAGAATCTTTTGCTCTATTTAAAAATGTCTGATTTCTAATTAAGCCCAAATACTCAAATCCACTAAGTGAAATGGTTGAATGATGTGATAAACTATAATTTAATCCCAAACCCCTCTCCAATATACACTATATTAAAACCTAAACTAGTATTTCCTAAAACTTACCCTGTAATATATACTTAATGCAGTAATAATTTGTTATATATTCAAGATAAAGTAAGTTTTAAGTGATCCAGTCATTGGTAAACAATGCATATAACTATATCAGTCAAGTCTGTAACTTTGTAATTATGAAGTCTCTACTTTAGAACTTTAAAAAGCTTAAGGGTCACTGCACTTAAAGAGGTAAATATAATTTCAAATGTTGAAAAATACTAAGCAACAAAGCACTTTATTTTACAAGTCCTAATGGATGTGAAAATACTTACATGGACAAGTTGGGAGATGGAACCCCTCTATCATCAGCTAGGTTCCCAAGGTGGCTCAGCGTTGAAGTCAAACTGCTCTCTATACAGCACTTCTCCTAGGCCCTCTGGGTAGTTGTATACTTGGTCAGAAAGTTCGCCCTAAAGAAGGAAATAAAAGAAATAGTAGATAGTCCTATGGTAAAAAAAATGCTCAGTTGACTTAAAGATGAGCTGTAGAATAAGTGTTAGTTTTAATAGTGTGTTTCACTAAAGTCACATTACACAAATGATGTTTTCAAAGGGCTTACCACAGTGCCAAGTAATTTGTTATAGTCAACATTTCCAAGCTGCTGTACTACAAAATTCACAGAACTTGACATCACGGCCATCTTACCAAGTTATTTCTCATGTGTTTCCAGCCTTTATCTAATTTTATTTTTGCTTTTTATTTTTCCCCTAAAACCCAAATTTTTAAGTGGCCTAGAATGTAAAAACTTCCAAGTACCCTCACAAATCTGGTGTATATGCAAGACTTTATATGCCTAATGTTCTAGCATGACCTAATAATAGTCTGCACAGAACTACCCAGAACACCCTTTTACTCCTCAAATTCTTCTTTGCTTAAAGCATAAAATACCACTACAATACCAACAAGATAAGCAAAGCAAAAGATTTTATGACTTAGCTAATACATTATGCATCTGAAATAATCTTTAAGAACTACCTTATAATATTAGGCAAGTAACCTTTTAAGTTTTATCTCCTCATATCTATCTATTTAGACCTATTTCACTTCATCAGCACCAGGAGCAAATAAATGTCAAAGTGCTTGGCATACTACACAAAATGCTCAGTACGTATTAGAAATGGCTACTGCCCATTACAGTTTGAGTGGATGGACTTACTAGCACCTCTGAGCTATATACCTCTATTTCTATACTGATGCTATATACCTCTATTTCTATTTAATTCAGTGGTTCCTGTATAATATAACCTGACAGTATTTGCTAGAAAGGGGTGATAAGAAGGAAACCAGAAAATTACAAAACTAGAAATTAATACCTAAAGCTTACCTCACCTCAATCACGATCAAGGCACCCCCAAGGGAGGTAAAATGTTTCTCTATATAATAGGGGAAACTGATCACACTCTCAAGGACACTTACAGATGATGATAAGAGAACCCAAACCAGCATGCAACAATGATTATAACCTTATGTTAGATTCCAAACAATGTATTACTCCATAACAAACATTCCAATTCTTCCCACATGAAGATAATTTTTAAAATAAATAAAAAGTGCTCATGCTGGGGACAATTCATTCTCAATTATTGTAAAGAATACAATAATTATCCTGGGTGAAACACTATTCATCTCTTCCCTGCTACATGTCCACAGCTATTTTGCTGCTTAATGCAACCCAAGAGCAGTGATGTGAAACAATAAGGACATTAAACTTCAGGCATTCAAGAATGTTCTTCAGTGAGATCTCTAAAACATTTCCATTTAACAAAAAGACAGTGGTAGGGAATGAAGGCCCCCAAATTTGAAAGGCACATTTTAACACAAAAAATAAAAGGGGTACATAGGGTAAGCAGGACATTTACACACAGGATAGATGAAATCTGAACAGTTAAGATAATAAAGCAGGAAGAACAAAGGTTAACAGAAATGTGGAGAAAAGGCAGTATGGAAAAAGACAAATTACTCTTATTTAAAATGGTGTGTAAACATTGCAATCAAGCTCCTTAAAAATCATTTGAAGAGAATTTCTCTAACTACACCACCTTAGCACAGGAAGGACCAGACTGAGTCAGTAGGCCAGAAAGACACACCAAAAAACCCTATACTTTGACAGTAGCTACCCAAAACTTTGCATCTCAAAATTATCCCTATTTCTCTGAACACACATTGCCTTTACCAATGATTTTTTAAGTTGCTCTGTGGTATTTTCTAAAAACCCCAAACCCCAGTCTAATCATGAGAAAAGACAAACCTAAATAGCGGGGAGGTGGGTATTCTACCAGATGCCCAGCCAGTACTCCTCTAGACTCTCAAAGTCAAGAAAAACAAGGTAAGACTGAGAAATTGCCACAGACCAAACTGAGGAAGACACGACAACTAATATAATGTGGTATTTGGACTGGATTCCAGAACAGAAAAAGGACATTAAAGAAAATCTGCTGAAATCCACAGAAAGTCTGGAATTTAGTAAATAGTATTAAAATCAGTTTCTTACTATTGACAAATATACCATGATGTGGTAAGACGTTAATAATAAGATAAACTGGCTGAGAAGTATGCAGGAACTCCATCTTTCCAACTTTTCTGTAAAACTAAAATATTCCAAAATAAAGTTTATTTAAAAAAAAAATTCACGCAAGCTATTCCTATAACTTACTACTATTCAGCAATACAAAGAAACAATCCACTGATAAATCCAACATGGATGAATATAAAAAATGTGCTGAGCTAAAGAAGCCTTTTACACAAAGGAATGCATACTGTATGATTCCATTTATATGAAAGTTCTAGAACAGGCAAAACTAATCTATGTTTTTTTAAAAAAAATTAGAAACGTGGTTGCCTCTGTGGGGAGTGGGAAACAGTATAAACGGACAAGAAAAAACTTTGGGGCTATAGCAACTTTCTACATCTTAATAGGGGTCTGGGTTACACAGATGAATTTTTGTTTTGTCTGTGGGTTTTAGTGTCATGTGAATTTTAGCCCCCCCAAAATTTAAAAAATAGTAAACAGTATTGAGCTACATGTAATGACATGCACATACTGAGATTGGAGGGGTGAAGCATTCTACTGTCTCCAACTTACTTTGAAATGCATCAAAAAATAAGATAAGGCAAATACACATACGGAAAATGTTAACTGTAGAATCTAAGTGAAGGTACAAACCACTTAGAAAATCTATAAAAAAACCTTGGTGGAGAAAGGCACTGATAACTTGATTTCTCTTATCACCTATAATCATTTATTTAGTAATCATCTTTCCTACTTAATGTAAAAAACTCCTCAGGGCTTATCTGTCTACGCTCTCATATATGTAAAAGAAACTAAAGAATTATTAGGGCCTTTCCAGACAATCAGCTGCATTTCTGCCAGGCTAGTCCACATCAACCTTTGCTGAACACACAGCAATTCTTTCTCCTTTGAGTCCTCAGATTTCCGCCTAAGCTGGGGATTCACGATGGAAACACGACAGGATACAGAATTTTAACGTATCCAAGGTGCCACCACAAAAATCCAGGTAAATGTGGTGAAACATCATGGGGCTGGGGCTGTAAACTGTCCCTGACCGTTTCATGTTTCTGAACCAGCAGGTTAATCTGAGAAACACACGTCCAGGACATACACTATGTAAGGGTTAGAACACGTCACCACCATTAACTGTTGGCAACCACGATAGTACTCGATAAGCCACCCCAGCCTGCCATTCTCCGTTTTTGCCCAGGAACCGTGGCGCGGACGGGAAAACGAAGCCATGGTGACTAATCCTTAGGCTTCAGGAGGTTACTGGGGTGAGTGAAGGCGACTTGGCCCAATCAGGAGCGCCGCAGGGGCGGAACAGCAGCCTCGAGGCTTCCAGAAAGGGGCCAAAGGCCTCACGCTCGCTACCTGACACCGGGGCTTCCCCGCCGCCAGGCCCCGAGTGGCGTCAACTTTCCTCCACCAGAGGGGAATCGCGCTCCCCGACCCCCCTCCCCCAAGAATCCGACTTCCTCCGCAGCTGTCACCAGAGGCCGGCGCCGAGCCCGCCCCGCTCCATTCATAACCGAGGACCCCGGCCGTTACAGCCCAGGGCGCCGCCCGCCCACCGGGCTCCTGCAGGCAAAGGCGGCGTCGCAGCGCGGGGCCGGGGCCGCGGGACCCTGGCCCCAGAAGGCTGCGGCCGGCCCCCTCCCCGGAAACAGCAATGCACCACGGGAGAGGGGTGGGGGCCGCGACCCCCGGTGGCGAGACCCCAGCGCGCGCGCCGACAAGCACACGCCCCCTCACCCCAACCGCGGCGGCTCGGGCTCGGCCAAGCCTCTGGCGGCCGCCTGAGGGTCCCGAGGCGCAGCCCGCCGCCGCCAGCGGCACCGACAGCCGCCACACACGCCGCCGTCCGCCATGTTCGAGGCGGCCGGCCCCGGGCGCAGCGGGGACGTCCGAGGGCGGCGGGGCCCAGCCGGAGGCACCTGCCGCCCCCCGAGGCCGGCCCCGTGCCCTGGCCCCTCCCGCGCCGCCCCGCGCCCCTCGGCTCGGTACTCACGTGAGATAACGGCCCAAAGAGTCGGGTAAAGCGTCTTCTCTTTTTCGGCGGAATTTTTAAAGAGGGATGTGGTTACCTTGAGCAGAAATACCCAAGGCGGCCTGGGCCATAGGCTGCGGGAACGACGTGGGGGGAAAAGCGCGGCACCGACACCAGCTGTGCAGCAGTGGCGGCGGCGGCCGGAGGAGAGAAATAGAACAGCGCGGGCAAAAGAAGAAAGGCGCGGGCTGGGTGGCGAGACGATTCGGCCTCGTCACACCGCAGAGTAGCAGAGCGAGAAAAGATGAGAAGAGGCAGAGAAGGCGACAGTAGGGGAAAATAAGCAAACACCGCAGCCCAGAGGAGAGCCAGAGAGTGTGGGAAGGCGGTGCCGGCGACGCCAGTATTTATAGCAAGGGGCGGGGCCCTGTGACGTCACAGCCGGCCGGGCAGCCGCGCGAGCGGGGCGGAGCCCGGCTGCCGCCCGGGGAGACGGGAAGGGGCGGAAGAGGAAGGAACACTGAGTCAAGAGGGTGAAAGGGGAGGGGCGCCGCGCGGTCGGGTCTTGCAGGTGCCGACTGGCCGGCCGCTTCCCGCCCTCCCGCCGCCCGCTGCTCCCCGGCAGGCAGAGGGCCCGCTGCGCGGACGTGGGCGGGGGAGACGGTAGGCGGCTCGACTGAGCTCGCGGTGCGCCTCGCGCCACCGCCCAGCGGGCGCCTGCGCTCACGCGGCGGCGGGCCCTAGCGCATTGTGAGCTGCGCCCGGCTCGGCGCTGGCGGCATCTCCGAGGGCGGTCCTAGGCTAGAGGTGGCGCGACCCCTGCACTGCCTCAAGTAGGGGAAGCCTGTGGGCGCCATCGCCGAAGCTTTCCCGGTCGAGATCAGTCCGCTTTGTGAGGACTGTAGTCTGCGCTCAGGGACTGCCCTCCCAGGCTGAGGCTCCAGCCGCCGCGAGATGCGGTGCTCCTTTATGGAAATGAGTTCCTCGTGGCCGGGAAAGACCGGCCCAGCGTTCGGGTGGTTACAGAGGCTTGTGACCGCATAAAAATGTCCTCAGTGCTCGTACGTTGCAATATAGAGCTGCAGGAGTTTTTTAGAGGAGTGTGGCTCTTATGTCTTTATTTTAAAAAGGGTTGGTGCCGTCAGTCCCAGTCCTTATTAATGCAGGACTAGTGTTGGAGAGGGGGTTACTGATATTACAAGCGTACATTATTTTAATCCCCCAGGTCTCATTTTCGCGATCATTTTAATTTTTCTACTCCATAGCAAACTTTTTTACTAGCGGGTCTAAGATGACCTGTATAGCTTGTAGTTTATTCTCATCTTTTTTAGATGTCTTAGTACTAGCGATTAGAGACCCTGAGTCCTCCCATGCTAACGCTTTGCAACTGAGATTAACAGCACAAATGAAATATTTATTGACACACACCTCCAAAGTTAAGGATTTTGCGATTAAGACCCTTTTTTCCTTTTCATTCTTCCCTTTGTTTACTTTGTGAGCAGCACTGTGGTTGATTAATAAATTATCAAGAGAGAGGAACAGAGAGCCTTCCTACGTGGAAAGGCCGGATATCTTTCGATGCTGAAATGTAGTCTCTCAGATGAGAGAGTGTTAGGTAGAAATCAGGAGCCTGTGGACTCATTCCTCATTTCGTTTTTCCGAATTTTGCTCTGCTATATGTTGGCTCTCTCATTTGTCAACGTTCTATTCAGAACGTTTAAAAGCACAGCGGTTTCACTAGTCCTTTGATCGCAGAAGGAAATAAGTGGGTTTTCTGCTTCCAACATAGGCTCATGGTTGCAGATGAGATTGAAAAAGTAGATTAGGGTGAGACCAAGAAAGGGTTAGAATTGAACTTTATTCTGGAACCATTAAAGCAGGAACATGATTTACTCAAAGATATGTTTTTAAAAGATTAGGGCTGGCATCAGTGGATAGGATTGAAAAGAGGTAGAAAGTTTGTAAGTGAAGGAAACTCCTACAGCTGTTTTAAAAAGAGTACTAACGAATTCAGAATGAGTGGAGGGAAAAGGCATAGAAAGACTAGAGGTAATCTTGACTTCTTAGGGAGAGGAGAAGGTGTCAAATGATTTTGGGATATCAAGCTTATCAACAGGGCGAATTCAGAAACAATGAACAGAGGTAGCAATATTAATAGAAGGACTCAGTTTGGAGGGAATAAGATAAGGCTGCTTTAAGCTTAAAGGGTTTGAGCTGTTGATGAAATACCCAGGAAAACTGGTCCAAAGACCTCTGGAAATGACCTTATCTGGTGCTCTTTGGGTATGAATTTAGGAGCCTTTTCTACACATATGATAATTAAGGAATGGTTGAGGTGTACAGGAAAGGGGATATAAGCACAGAACCTAGAGAAATGCCAGAGGGAAGAGATAGCAACAGAGACCAAGAGAACAGCCAAAGAAGTAGAGAATCACAATAGTCCAATGCCAACCCATTCAAGGAAGAGAGTGCTTGTTCCAAGATGGAATGAGTGATCAGGGTTGTCATATTCCTCAAACAGGATGAAAGGGGGTTCTCATTTTGGCAAATGGCATATTATTGGTAAACTCTGATCTCTTGTTAGGAAGTTTGGATTCGTATCCCAAAGGCATTGAGAAAGGTTTCAATCATGGGAATGATTTGCATTTTAGAAAAGGGGAGAAAGTGGGTGTGGGAAGAGAAAGTACTATAAGTTTGTGGCAGGGAGACCACTTAGGAAGCCATTGTAGTCATTCACGGAGAATGATAAGGGCCTGAAAAGCAGTTATCTGTGACCTTTAACTGAGCAATTTCAGTGGAGTAGGAAGAACAGAAGGTTGCAGAGGATTGAGTGAAGAGCAGCTAAAGCAAAGTCAGTGAATGTTGACCTCTCAAGTGTATGGTACTGGACTAGGGCCTAATCCAACATTGTTTATACCGTGAAGCAATTCAACAACTTTTATTGTTAAAACCATATGCCCATGGTGATTAGTATTTGTGTATTCAGATTTAAAGAATAATGCTAGCTTTTTTTTTTCATCACCCCTCCTGCTAATGCTAGCTTTTAAAGAATACAATAGAATCTTGAAAACTGCTACATTGGAGGAGACAACATAGTACGTAACTTTAATAGAGTGATAGCTATCTAATGAGAACAGCATATTTAATTGTGTTTGGGTTTTGGGGTTTTGGTTACTTTGCCAAGTTGGGTTACTCATACATAAATACACAGGTAGTACCAGAGAAAATATTACCATTAAATAAAGAGCCCTAAGATAAAATGATATAATACCATTCACACTTAGATCATCCTGGTCCATTGGTTCAAACCCATTTGATTTTGTGCCAATACATATAAAAGATTTGAATGAATTAGATTGTTGATAAAGGTAAGTCACTCAAAAATAATCAGTAAATCTAAAATCACCAGCCCATAATGGAAATCTCATGTAGTCACAGATATAAAAGTAACAAATGTACAGAGCCTAATGGTAATTGAGAGTTAAAATCCCAGTTTAATTCTGTGGTTTGAATGTGTCTCCCAAAAAGAATGTATTGGAAACTTAAGACCCAGTGCAACAGTGTTGGAGGGTGGGGCCTAATGAAAGGTGATTAGGCCATGAGGGCAGAGTTAATGGATTAATGCATTAATGCAGGAATGGGTTCCTTATAAAAGGATGAATTCAGTCCCCTTTCTCTCTTTCTCTAGCCCTCTGTTTGCCCTTCCTTCAAGGGACAGCACAACAATAAGGCCCTTACCAGATGCTGGCTACTCAATCTTGGACTTATCAGCTCCTAGAACTGTGAGCCAATAAATTTCTGTTCATTATAGATTACCAGTCTGTAGTATTCTGTTATAGCAGCACAAAATGGACTAAGACAATGGGAATGTTTAAAGAGAGCTTAATATGAATTTTTATTGCTAAGGTAATTTCCTAAAATACTCTTTATTATATATAAAACCAAAATATATAGGTTTTGAATAATTAAAACATTCACATTTTGATGTGAATGATATTTCAGCATGATATTTCAGCTGTCCAGCAAATCTTTTTGTGCACTGATAGAACCTTTTTAGAACCTTTCTAAAAAGCTGACTAGCTTATCAAGAATCTGATGCTATGGTTACAGACTATTAAAACCATTCTTTCTTTTAACGGAATAGATGATACTCCTTTATTTGCTGATTTTTGTTATTAAAATCCTTTGGAGTTGAAATTCTTTTACCTGGATTGGTTTTCACCTTAGATGAGAAATCATTTAATTTAATTTTATTGTTATATTTAGTGTTTTTTCACGACATGTAGGACTAGGTCAGTAGGGTGTATGGCATTCCAGTCTAGCAATACCTTGCATCCCAGCACTGGCCCATATCCATCACCCATACCTTTGTCCATAGGATAATTTAACCTATAGAATGGTATGCATGACAAGCAAAAGGTGATAGAGCCCAGATTAAAATCCAGCTATAAGGGAAAAGAAAAAAAAATTTCCTGTTTTCATTTCATTAGCTGTGTATGTCATTAGATGTGGGTCAGCATTTGACCTTTCCTGAGTGACTTGGGTGGTTTCTGCAATAAGCAAATCATAAGCAATACACTGATGTCTTTTATTACTTCCAGAAATAACAAATTACTCATGCTTAATTTAAGAGAACTGCTTTAGAAACCTACATAAGAGGCCAAAGCAGTAATCCAGTTTTACAAATTAAATGTAACTTAGATAATTAGAATAATCAATGGACATGACCCATGAGTTTGCTCCCTTATATCTTCATGTAATCCTTAGAAGTCAGGAAATCCTCAGAAAATTGATTTCATTTTCTTTATTTTTTGAGACAGGGTCTCACTCTGTCTCCCAGACTGGAGTGCAGTGGCATCATTGTAGCTCATTGCCACCTCAAATTCCTGGGCTCAAGCAGTCCTCCTGCCCAGCCTCCCAAGTAGAGCCCTGCTAATTTTTCTATATTTTGTAGAGATGGGGTCTTACCATGTTGCTCAAGCTGTCTCAAACTCCTGGCCTCAAGTGATCTTCTTACTTTGGCCTCCCAAAGTGCTAGGATTGTAGGCATGAGCCACTGTGCCGGGCTCAAATTTATATCTCTGTATGTCAAAATAGCTGCCTGGCAGACAGCTAAATTTTTGGTTAAGGGATTAGAAAATAGGAGCTCTGAAATCTAATCTAATTTGAATTGTAGTTTACTCTATATTTTTTAATAACTGAGTGTGGATGCTGTCACATGAGCTGATTCTGCTTCCTAAATGATTGTTTGTTTGTTTGTTTGTTTTTTCTGTTTTGTAGATACAGGGTCTTACTGTGTTGCCCAGGCTGGTCTGGAACTCCTGGCCTCAAGCCATTGTCCCCCGTTGGCCAGCCAATATGCTGGGATTACAGGCACAAACCACTGCACCTGGTCTAAATGATAGTTAATAACAGTGACTGCAGGCTACATTTTATTTAATGAAATGTTTTAAATTACTTTGTCATTTAATTTGAAGTTTTGTCAATTTGCTTGTAAATATTTATATCAATTTAAATTTACTTTATCTGATTTTAATTAGAAGGAGAAAAGTCCATGCAATAAAGATAATATTAGTTCTTTATCAAAACAAGGAGAAGAAACACAAATGACTTGCTTTCACAAAAATAATCTTTTTGTGCCTGACTCAAACAGGTCATTCAATCACCTATAGTATAATAGCAGCTAAAAGACCTTCAGTTAGTCCTAGCCCTGCTTGGCCAAGGGACTTAACTCTAAACTACCTCCATTTCTTTCATTAAAATATATTCCCAATGCCTTTGGAAGTACTTTTCCCTTGCAGTACACTGAGTTCTGTCAGGAGCTGTCATTTTAATCTGGGCTCCCCGGCCACAGTAATTGGTCTAAGGGCTGACAACTTCTCAAACAGTCTTGGGGGAGCCAGGGAAGTTCAATAATGATTGACATGTGATTCATGTGACATGAATTTGATTCAGACATGACATTTGATTCAGACAATTCTTTCCCTGGGATTTTTCTATTAATGAATGGGTGCAGGAAGGAAGACTTGAAGAGGGAATCATTTCTTCTCAAATTACGGCTCAAATTATGATAATATGAGCCAGGAGCTGCCAGTAACCAGGGTCCCAGAAGACATGTATGTAAGAAAATGAAGCCAATGTTCATGATGATGAGGAGTGAGTCAGCATTCCAGTTCCATTTTTCTTGCTTTTCAGTTACACCAACAAAAAAATTCTCTTTCTTATCTAAGGTAGGTCCAACTACCCTTCTGTCACTTGCAACCAAGAGTCCAGGCGTACACAAGACAGAGAAACAAAAAGATCTTTATTTAGGTTGAAAAAATTAATTGCATAAGTACAAGACAGGAGAGGCCTGATTGTTCACTATCTAAATACTGCCTGGAGATGTTAGTTGACCATAAGCTTGCCATGAACCAACAAGGGCATGGAATTGCTTAAAAAACAAACAAACAAAAAACCTTGAATGCAATTTGGATTGCATTAGTAAAAATATATGTCAAAAGGGAAGTAGCAGTTTGGTTTGCTGTGTTTGGTCAGATCCCAACTGTAGCTTTTCTGTTTGGGGGAAAGTTTTATTGTTGTAAAATTCTAGACAGCACATTATACAGGAGAGTGAAAACTAGATCATTGGAAGAGGATAGCCATAAAGGTGAGGAGATCTAGAAAATATCCTTCTATATTATTAGGAATGATAACAGTGCTAGAGAGAGATTGGAGAAAAATAGAAGGTAAATGAATAAAAGTAAAAACAAAAGCTACCATCTTTAAACACCAAGTACCACACATATGCTAAAGCACTTTATATAATATTATTATTTAATCCTTCAATAAGCTTGTCAGACAGATCTTACTATGCCCATTTCACAAATGAGAAAACAGAAGTACAGTGAGGTCATGTAACTTGTTCAAGGTCACCCAGCTAAACAGAGAGGGTCCATATTCATATCCAAAGGTGTCTAATCCCAAGGCCAAGCTTCAAGCCCCTCAACTATATTGCCTCTTTGGATAAGTTTCATCGTAGAACATGTCAAGCTCTAACAGGTAGGTAAGGGAAATTACAGTGTCAGTACAGACAGAGGTAGGACCAGTAGGTTCCCTTGGCCAGATGGGCCATTTCACCCCTCCCTCTGAGTTTCCATGAGGTTGAGTTTGTGCTTTTCTGCTGCCCTTTTAATTTCTTGTCTGATGTTGTCATAATTATTGTCTGAACTTTGTGAACAAGATATTAAGCTTCTTTAGGGCAAGGACTTTGATTCTTTTTTTTTTTTAATCTCACACAACACTCAGACCTTTAATGACTTCCTAACAGTGGAGTAAATGACAATGCAATGGGATGTGTCATAGAGCAGCAAGTTATCTTGTCACTGGGTTTGTTCAGAGATACAGAGGGAACATATGCATTGGGAGGATGTTGGACTAGAGGGACCCCTTACTTTCCTTCCTTAACCACAATGTAGAGGTCAAACATATACAGTGCTATTCACGTGTATATATTTTTAAAAGAATTTAACATTATTTTAACTTTAAATGTGATGTGTATTAACATATAAAGAAGTTGTATTTCTTTATAATTCTTTGCTTATCCATACAAAACTGAGGATACTTTTTATCTGTGTTTGTCTATTTTATGGATTCCTCTTCCTCCCCAGGGAAATCAACAGCCTACAATAGAAAGAGTAATGCCTGTGTCTAATTTGAGAGGCATTTATAAATTTTAGTCAGAAAAGAGTGTTTGCTATTCAAAGAAAGTGAATGAATAGAAAATAAGGGACACTATAATAGTATAACATCAAGAATGCTTAAAAATCCCAGTCCCACACATTGTTCTTTGTACACAAAAACAATGGTGCTTAACAGTATATTGGTTCCTAAATCAAATTTCCAGCTGCCAGCAGCCGCCCTTTAGTGGAAGATGATTTAACGCCAATGGGTCTGTGTTGCAGCATGCCTCCTGCTTCCCGGGTACTATAACCCACTGGCAATAGAGTTACAGGACTGTTGAACACTTGGATCCAAAATTTGGTTGCTAACAGCACAGTAAATTAATGAACTAAACCTTTTAATTGTTAGAGAATAATTGTCAGAAAAGCAAAATCAATATTCTTGCAAACATCATGAGCTGGATTACTTAGGGCATCCATATTGCTGCTTGTTCCTGCCCTCTGGTTGCTTAGTTGTTGGGGAGTCTGGTTAGATGGATCAAAGCCTGTGTGATCTGACAAGCTCAGAGAGCAAGCCAGATTTGCAGGGGATGATATGGGACAACATATTTTACAGTGATGGCTTTCTTAGGAGGACAGAAACCCTTGGAAACCCTACCAAATGTTCTGCCATTTTTGCCATGTTGGGAAACTGCCAAACCTGCTTTTTTGAAGTTCATCCATACTCTTAATCCTAAGCATCCAGAACACCAAATCTATAAATGAAGAAAGCAGGAAGGTACTAAAATATGGGGCAGATATGGAGACCTTCAAAGTTTACAGAATTAGTAAAATCAACAATGAAAAATAAAACTATAATAGAATTTCAACTTTATCATAATAGCCTTGAAAATGGAAGAGTAGCCTTTATCTTAGTTGTGTTCTAAATTAGACTCCTAAAGAAATTTCTGAACTATTAGATACAAGTTTTTAGTTGATCAGTGTGCTCATAAAAATATTTTTGTAAAATTTATAATAGGAAATAGGTGAGATTTAGGAGTGCTAATTTAGTAAAAGGGCTATTAAGACCTTGTAGACTCAGTTATTATATTAGGAGTTCTAAAGATACATTTGAAATCAAATGATAAAGTCCTATGAGTTGCTCAATATTTCACATTTTAATAAGACTGGAGATTTTCAAATTATGAAATATTTTCTTCATGCCTGCCATATTTCCACTCAGCCTTAAAATCAGTACAAATAAACTGCATTCCAAATTGTAATCACTGAATAACCTTTAAACTTCCCCATCTTGTCTCTTGATAAACGCCTATTTATTCTTTAAGAATCAAGGCTAGTGTAATTTTCCTTTTTGGAAATTTCCATGAATTTTCCCTCTAGGCAAAATTATTTTTGCCTTCCTTATACCCCAGCTATGCCTGTATCTAGCTCAATGGATTCAATATTTATTGAATTGCCCAAAGTAGGTGAACTTTATTACAAAAACAAAGAAATGGATATTGCTATGGTTGGAATGTCCTCTCCAAAACTCATGTTGAAACTTAAAACTTAATCCCCAATGGGGCAGTGTTGAGAGGTGGCCCTTTATGAGGTGATTGGATCCATTAATCCATTCATGGACTGATGGATTAATGGGTTATCATGGGAGGCAAACTAGTGGCTTTAGAAGAAGAGGAAGAGAGGCCTAGCTAGCATGTGAGCACACTCAGCCCCTTACCACGTGATGCCCTGCCCTACCTCAGGATGCCTCAGAGTCCTCACCAGCAAGAAGGCTCTCACAAGAGTTGGCCCCTCAATCTTGGACTTCCCAGCCTCCAAAACTGTAAGAAATAATAAATGTCATTTCTTTCTTTTCTTTTCTTCCTTTCTTTTTTCTTTTTTTGGAGACAAGCTCTTACTCTGTCACCCAGGTAGAATGCAGTGGCGTCATCATAGCTCACTGCAACTTCCAACTCCTGGGCTCAAGCTATCCTCCTCCCTTAGCCTCCTGAGTAGCTGGGACTACAGGTGCACACCACCACCCTTGTTAATTTTTTTTATTTTTTGTGGAGACAGGGCCTTGCCATGTTGCCCAGGCTGGTCTAGATCTCCTGATTTCAAGCAGTCCTCCCATCTCAGCCTTTCAAAGTGCTGGGATTGCAGGAGTGAGCAACCTCATCCAGCCCCATGTTCTTAATATAACTCTAGCCATACTCAAAATTTTTAACCCCCTTTTTTCTTCCCCTCACCTGCATATAAAATA
Source organism: Lepilemur ruficaudatus (assembly GCA_963574885.1). Classification (NCBI taxonomy): domain Eukaryota; kingdom Metazoa; phylum Chordata; class Mammalia; order Primates; family Lepilemuridae; genus Lepilemur; species Lepilemur ruficaudatus. The sequence goes on from CAUYRT010081827.1 coordinate 14,995, forward strand.
AGTTCTGCTTGTTTTTTATTTTGAAATTATATTTTTCTTCTCCTTAGTCCAAGCCTGTACCAGATCATATTTGGATAGTTGCAAAATCTACAGTGTTCAATTTTTCCTGCCCCAATCCACTTTGCATGGATATTTCTCACAGTGATTGTCCTTAAATGCTATTTTCATTTGTCCCTCCACTGGTTAAAAAAACCACAACAAAAAACCGCCATAATGAGCCCTTGTTTCTTACAAAGCATGTCTCAACTCCTCTGCTGGCTTAGAAGGCTCTGCAGAAGCCAGCCCTACCCTTGGGAGCAAGCCTTCTAATCCCCAACACAAACCTTCTGCTTAAGTCTGTCTGGTTTGCTCTTGGGCCCTTGAGTTATCCATGTTAGTTATCCATGTCTGCCTCTGGGACTTTGTATCATTATTTTATTTTCTACCCAAATTCTGCCATCCATAGCATCCCAGCCCAAGTCCAACATCCTGTTCTGTTCCCAGGAGGCCTGTTTCACTGTTACTAAACTTGACATCACAGGTCTCTCTGGGCCCTTAAGGACTACTGTTCCCTGTCCTCTTATTCCCATGCTATATAAATGCTTAAAATGTAAGTGCCTGCACTCATCCATATTATCCTGTACACTGGTCCCTTCCCATAGTCATTTCCTCATTGCTCCTCTCCTTCTCACACCTTTCTGTTGTACCCTCTGGAGCCCCCATTTTATGGTGAGCAAACTGTCCTACATCCCCAGTCTCTCTCCCACTCCTTGCCTTAACTGAAACTTGGCTACCTTATAAGAACATAGCTTTCCCTGCTGCTGTATTGAGTTGAGGGGTGTTTACCAGTCCTCGTGTACTGCAGGGTTGGGAGACAGGATTGGCCTCCCAGCTCCACAATGGTACTGCCAGACCATTACACTGAAAATAAATAAGAGATTAAGCCAGCTGGCATGCCCGCCTCCCCATCCATCCATGCCTGTATCATCTAACACCTGCCTGTCACTCCCACAAGGATTTTTTTTAAAAAGGCACCTGGTTCATTTTTCCCTCCTAAATTAAAGTTCCTAAATTATAGCTTTAAAACAATAATTTTTGTATTCTTTCTCTTTAAAAAGCTACTATAATAAAATCTCTCTAAAATCGTCTCTGCACCCCACCGCAGTGGTGACCACCACTCACAGCTTGGTGTGTATGCTTCCTAAACTGCAGTCTTGCATCTCCTTGCAAAGTCATTGTCTTTGTGGATTACATTTGAAGTTCCTTGCCCTTCCCCACTTTTAGCTGCTCAACTCCAGGGACCTTCACCTACCCTAAACTGTTGTGAATTAGAGGTCTTAAACGCCAACATTCCTCCACTACAACCTCCTTTCTCTTCCAGTTGCCTCAGGCTGCCCCCATACCTGCTCTTGAGGTATAATCACCTAATCTTTTTTTAAATTGAGCTGAATTTCACATAACTCACAATTAACCATTTAATGTATACATTTCAGTGGCATTTAGTGCATTCAAAATGCTATGTAACTATAATACTGCCCACACAATCCACAGATTCAATGCAATCCCTATCAAAATCCCACTGGTGGGTTTTCTTTTGTTTGTTTTTTGTTTTGTTTGCAGAAAAACTCATGCTAAAATTTATATGAAATCTTAAGGGACCCTGAACAGCCAAAACTACCTTGATTAAAAGCAAAGTTGGAGGATTCACACTTTCTAATTTCAAAACTTACTATAAATCTACAGTAGTCAAAACAGTATGGTGCTGGCATAAGGACAGACATATAGATCAATGGAATAGAATAGAGAGCCCAGAAATAAACCTTCACGTCTATGGTCACTTGATTTTCAAGAACGGTGCCAAGACTAATCACTGGGGAAAGGATAGTCTTTTTAACAAATGGTGCTGGGAAAACTGGATATCCACATGCAAAAGAATGAAGGTCGACCCTTGCCTTACACCATTTACAAAAATTAACTCAAATGGATCAAAGACCTAAACCTAAGACCTAAAACTATAAAAATCTTAGAAGAAAATACAGGAGAAAATCTTTATGACATTGGATTTGGCGACAGATTCTTGGATGTGATGACAAAGGCATAGGAAACAAAATAGAAAACAGACAAATTGGACCTCATGAAAATTAAAAACTGACTGGACCCACTGACTCACACCTGTAATCCCAGTACTTTGGGAGGCTGAGGGAGGGTCACTTGAGGCCAGGACTTTGAGATCAGCCTGGGCAACATAGCAAGATTCCCATCTCTACAAAATTTTTTTTTTTAAAAAAAGAAGAAAATTAAAAACTTTTGGGCATTGAAAGACACTATCAACATGGTAAAAGAGTAACCCACATAGTGGGAGAAAAATCTGCAAATTATATATCTGATAAGGGATATATTCTGGACACTGCCAGAATATATAAATTATATTTTAAAACAAAAATGGGCTTGGCACAGTGGCTCACGCCTGTAATGCTAGCACTTTGGGGGGTTGAGGTGGGAGGATCGCTTGAGGTCAGGAGTTCAAAACCAGCCTTAGCAAGAGCGAGACCCCATGTTCACTAAAAATAGAAAAAATTATCCAGGCATAGTGGCGCATACCTATAGTCCCAGAGGAGGCTGAAGCAGGAGGACTGCCTGAGCCCAGGAGTTTGAGGTTGCAGTCAGCTATGATGACACCACTATTTTCTAGCCTGGGCAACAGAAAGAGACTTTGTCTCAATAAAATAAAATAAAAAATGATAAATGAATAAAACAAAAATGAAGGCCAGATGCGATGGCTCACGCCTGTAATCCTAGCACTCTGGGAGGCTGAGGCGGGAGGATCGCTCAAGGTCAGGAGTTCGAAACCAGCCTGAGCAAGAGCGAGACCCTGTCTCTACTAAAAATAGAAACAAATTAATTGGCCCACTAAAAACATATAGAAAAAATTAGCTGGGCATGGTGGCACATGCCTGTAGTCCCAGCTACTTGGGAGGCTGAGGCAGAAGGATCGCTAGAGCCCAGGAGTTTGAGGTTGCTGTGAGCTAGGCTGATGCCACGGCACTCTAGCCCGGGCAACAGAGTGAGACTCAGTCTATAAATAAATAAATAAATAAATAAATAAATAAAACAAAAACGTTATACTGTTTTTGTGAGCTAAAAGATAATTAAAATTTAGAAGTTTTCTCTCGAGAGAGATTAAAGATGGCGGACGAGAAAAGCCGCCAGCCAGAGTGTCTCCGCAAAAAAGACAGATTTTAAAAGAAAGCGGAAGAAATAAGCAAGCAGACAAGCATACATCGGACGAGGGTCAGAAGGAGGGATACCTGA
>CAUYRT010081829.1:0-29653 GCA_963574885.1 Lepilemur ruficaudatus
CAATTAATTTCTTTCTATTTTATAGTAGAGACGGGGTCTCGCTCTTGCTCAGGCTGGTCTTGAACTCCTGACCTTGAGCTATCCACCCGCCTCGGCCTCCCAGAGTGCTAGGATTACAGGCGTGAGCCACCGTGCCCGGCCAGTAGACTCTTTTTTATCTGGTTGTTGTGCATTCTCTGTTAAAAAAAAAAACCAGTAAAATGAATGCTTTCACTATCCTCTTCCATTAATCACCACTTATTAAAATATGACACCAACATGGACAATCAAGTAGAGGGGAAACAGAAGTGTAGCAGATTTCTTCACAGTTCTTTTTTTCTGATTAGTTCTGTCAGGGAGTAGATATCCATGAATTCTCTAACCTCTTCATTTAAAGCCTAATGTAACCAGAGTAAGACAGGAACTGGTTTGGGGTCAAGAGCAGGAAGGGTGTGCATTTTGCATGACATTTTCCTTATTGTCATAAAAATCAGAACTATTGTCACTGGCTCCACTTCCAATTTGATTAATGATGGTTGTGATTTTAGAAGTTTTCCCAAAATAAATTTCATGGCAACGAAATGTTTTTGAGGACCTATGGCTTTTTATAGTAAGAGTTTACCTTATGTCTGTCACATTAATGTTCTTAGAATTAGCATGGTTCTGACACTATGGGATTGGCTTGGTTTTATTTGAAACTCCTAAATGTAGTTTCTTTTGCCCTGTTACTGTAGTCCAACTTCTTTGACTGTTAACATCCTTTCTATTTTTTTACCTCTCTATCCAGCTCTCCCTTATTTTTACACTGATTTTTTGTTAATTTGTTGTCTGGTGCTCTAGATATAGAAGAAAAAACGATGAGGTGAGGATGCTTAATTTATCCATATTTGAACTCATCATCTTGATGACCTAAAACTGTATTTACATTCCATATTTTGTTGAAAGACACACCAGTTCATATTTACCAAGTCTTGGGAGCCATCCTAGTCTATCTTTTATCTTCTTTCATGTTGATCCATCCCTCAACTTTTATCATCTTCATCAGTTCTTATTTAGAATATTTCAGCAGTTTTTTGCGTGCCTTTTCTTTCTCTAGTTTCCTCCCCCTTTAGCTAGTCCCTCATTGTTATCACCCCTGATGATAACTTGACTTTTCTGCTTACAGTCTTCATCACCTATAGGATATGCAGTTCAAGCTTCTTAGAAAGGCAAAATAATAAAGATGCGAGATTTCTTTTGATGTCAGTGCCGTAGTTCTATCGATCTTCTTGCTGTTTCTTGAATATATCATTACTTCTGGTGTCCTTTGCATGTGCTATGTCCTCTTCTTGTAACACTATTTCCCATTTTGGCAACTGCCTAAATAAAAAGCTTTACTTTCTCTGGTAAGTTTTTAGTGACAACTCTTCCATTCACTGGCTTGATTGGGTGTCACTTCTCTATACTCTCATAGCCTTCAGTTTATACCTCTCTTGATATACTTACCATTCTTGTCTAGATTGCAGATTTCATAAGGATAACAGTTTTGCCTTGCTTATTTTCATATTCCCTGTATCAAGCATAGGGCTTAGCTCCTAATTAGTGCTCAAAAGTTTTTTAAAAATGGAATACTATCTTGGTAATTTACAAAATACTTCTTTTTCTATTTCCTGTGCCTTAATCCTTTTCTATATTAAACTTGTAATGAACTTCTTAACTTAAAAGTAATCATGTAATGGAAATGTTTAGTATTTATAGATGAAGTTTATTTAAATTTTAAATATTTACGCAAATCAGAACACATCAACAAGTTTTGTTTTATAAGTTTTCATCTGACAAATGTCTCAGTTACATTTATTGTAGTTGGAGCCTTTATCTGACTGTCATCTTTTAAGTAACATGACTTAATTTATTTTTTACAGTTGAGTAACGGAGGTATTATTTATTAGCTTTGATGGACAGTAGCATGCAAATAATTTCACTCATTACCAAACACTGATTAGGCTAATTCATTTGTAACAACATTTTATTTCACCATAAACTAGACATTTGAGTTCTAAAAGTTAGATGCTTACTTAGAAAAGACTAGTGACAATTATGTAAACCTACCTGAATTATATTGTACAAAGAAGGCAAGAGGTCTTACTGCATTTTGCATCTTGATAGTGTGCAAATTGCTTATGGTTAGCCCAGCTTGTGATGGCAACCTTTCAAACTTTTTATTATGTAATCTCTAGTTTATGCATGTTGCATACAGAATGCCGAATATAAGTTAGTAGATATTGCAGTGAACTAACTCCTTACTTTTTCTCTTACTCTTGTTTGCTTGAACATACTGGTAGTTTTCATTTTATGTATGAATAGAGAGAAGAGAAGTGGTGGTTAATGGATTATGACGTGGACTTTTACTGTATTACTCTATCAAGATGGAAACCTTATTTGATTTGAGAAGATTTGTATTAAAGATGTCATAAAGAAAAATCTAGTTCATTGTATTCGAATACACATCTGCACACAAAAGTATTTTACTGTTTCTGGCTTCCCCTATGCTTAGGTTTTTAACCTTATATAATTCCTATCTCGTCTCGCGGGACACCTCTTATGTCTCCCTTTACCCATTTCAGTGTGCATTGAGATGAGGTGAGAATTAGGGAAAATTGGATGTGGGGGAAAGTACAAGATCTGGGTTCATCTTTATTTTTTTAAAAATGTGTGCTCTGTGCCAATCATTGTGATGTGGTAGTAAGACCTGGTTTTTTTAACCTTTGAGTTCTTTATGGTTTATACTGTAGTATAGCAAAGTATGCCAAGCAAGATCACGTAGGAGGGAGTAATTTAAGTTTTCTTGAGCAAGCTAGGAAAGGCTTCTACAGAAAAGTTACCTTTGAATTAACTTTTAAAAATAGTCTCTGTTTCTTATTTGTGTTTATAAGCAGCATTGTCAAGATATAATTTACATGTAAAAATATTCATTGATTTTGTTTAGTTTAATGTTTTGATAAACATGTATATCTATGTAACCATTACCTAAGAAAACTTTTTTTTATCACCTTATTCCAAAACGTTGCCTTACTCTCTCCCTTTAAAGTCAATCCCTACTCCCACACCAGCTACCACTGATCTGATTTCTATCACTGTAGATGAGCTTTGCTGATTCTTTAACATCATATAATGGCATCATGTAGAAGGTAATCTTTTGTGTCTGGTTTCTTTTGTCGAACATGATTTTAGAAATTTATCCTTGTTAAGGTTGCATGTGTAAGTAGTTCTTTTATATTGCTGAAGTAGTATTCCATTGTATGACTATACCAGACATTGTTTATCTGTGTACCTATTGATAGACATTTGTATTGTTTCCGGTTTTGGGCTATTACGAATAAAGCTTCTGTGAACTTGAATGTACAAATTATTGTGTGGACATATGTTTTTATTTTTCTTGGGTAAATAAGAATGGAATTGCTGGTTCACAGGGTGTGTGTTTAACTTTGTAAGAATCTACTAGACTGTTTTCTAAAGTGATTATGCTAGCAATGTATGAGAGTTCTGATTGCTCCATCCTCATCAACACTTAGTATTGTTAGTCTTAATGTTAGCCATTCTAGTGGGTGTGAAATGCTATCTTAGTATGGTTTTAATTTGCATTCCCCGTTGATTAATGAGATGGAGCGTCTTTTTATGTACTAATTATCCATGCATGTGTCTTCTTTTTTGAAGTGTCTATTGAAGTCTTTTACCCATTTTTAAAATTTAAAAATTTGTAAACTTTTTAGATGCTAAAGTATAATTTGGATACATTAAATTTGTACTTTTTTGGTGGGCGGTTCTGAATTTTGACAAATGCATACATTTGGGTAATTACCACCACAATTACACTGCAGAATATTTCCATCAGCCCCCAAAATTTACTCTAGTTTCTTTGTCATCCACCCTTCCCCACACCTGCAGCCCTAGGCATCCACTGATCTGTTCTTTGACTCATAATTTTGTCTTTTACAGAATGTCATATAAATGGCATCATATGGCAAGTAGTGTTTTGAAGCTAGCTTCTTATTTGTATCATAATGTGCTTGAAATTTATACCTGTCGTGTGTATCAGTTCTTTTTATTGCTGATAGTATTCCATTATAACAATGTACCACAGTTTATCTATTCACCATTTGAAGAACATTGCTGGGTTTTGGGGATTATGAGTAAATCTGCAATAAACATTTGCATACAGGTTTTTGTGTGAATATATACTTAAGTTCTCTTGAATAAATACCTAGAAAGTGAGTTACTGGATCTTATGGAATTGTTTACATTAACAAACTGCCTGACTATTTTCCGAAGCAGATGTGCCATTTCGCATTAATACAAGCAGTGTACCAGAGTTTCAGTTGCTCTGTATTGTTGCTGGCATTTGCTATTGTCAGTTTTTTAGAGCAGCAGTCCCCAACATTTTTGTCGTCAGGTACCAGTTTCATGGAAGACAATTTTTCCATGGACTGGGGATTAGGGGATACTTTCGGGATGATTCAAGCACATTACATTTATTGTGCAGTCAAACCTCTCTGCTAATGATAATCTGTATTTGCAGTCACTCCCCAGCACTAGCATCATTGCCTCAGCTCCACGTCAGTTCATCAGGCATTAGATTCTCATAAGGATCCCTTGTGGCACATGCAGTTTACAATAGAGTTCGCTTTCCTAGTGGCTCTGGGGGTTAGAGACCGTAGTTTTAGAATACTACTGGCACAACTGGGTGCCAGTGCCTTGACTTGTATTAAGGTGCAAGCATTTTTACCTATCATTGTTTTTGAACCACCAGGACAAATATCAACACACTTATTCAGAGTAATCTGTATAATTCAAAAAAGTTGTCTAACATTGAATATTTTAGTATACTTACACTTATTCTATGAATTTACATAAAAGATCTTCTTTGATAACAAGTTGGCAATGACACTTGATAACAAGCAAAGTAGTCTAGCCATGTATTTAGATTGATTCGTATATAAGGCAAAAGTACAATTTCTCAGATGATATATTAACTCTTTCACATTTGCAGCTGAATTTTTAATTTGATGTGTGACTATATTGTTGGAAATAGGCAGTGCTTTCATTTTTTTTAATTGACTTTTCCTCTTGGAGGAATTTAGCAATGTTAAGTGTAGAAGTGTTTTATTAATCTCTCCATTATGTGTGCTCCTCTAGCTGGAAAGCTTTAATAAACATTGTTATTTTTATTAACAGTGTTTCAGCGGGGTCATATTTACATTTAAACTATGCAGTTCCTTTTCTTTAAATTCTGAATAATTGGTCTCAAAATAATGCCTCAACTTAACTAGAACCATAATACTATTCACAAAACAACACACTAAGATAGCATATAAAAGCCTGTGGAGAGATTGCTTTTGTATTAATAATATTTTTGTTTATTATTTGCAATTTTACTTAGGGTCTTTGGAGTAGATTCCTCCCTTCCGTGAGTCAGACAACTCCCTGATAGGTCAGTTTCGTATTTTTCCCCAGCATCTTTAAATGTGGGCAGTACAGCTATGGGTTGAGAAAGTGAGTCTTCTGATCTCTCTTTTTAAAGCCATGGATCCATCCTTAAATACATGACAAATAGAAGTAAATTTTTTGTTATTTTAGAATAGAATACTAATAGATTCCAAAATAAAATGGTTTAAGATAAAATTTAAAATTTTAGAAATATTGCAGACAAATTTGTATTTACCTCTTGGAGTGTTTCTGACTAGGCACAGGGAAAATTTCAGGACTTCAAAATAACAATTTTTTAGATTATAATGTGGTACAGAGATTATGGCATGGATAATCAAAGATAGCCAGTGAGAGCACAGAAGTCCTGAGAACAAACTTAATGGGTCTCTGAACATGTATATATTTATACCCCAAAGCTCTACTTACTACCTTAGAAAATATAAGAGTACACAAGCAGATATTCCATGAGCCACTGGGAGAAGTCATCATCACACCTTATATAGCCTCCGAAAATACCAGGATGAAAGTGGAAAAGGCTGACTTTATTAAATACCGCGAAAATAGTTTTGACCTTGTGGACCCCCAGAAAGGATCCCTGGGGGTGTCCAGAGGTCCTTGGACTGCAATTTGAGAACCACTGCTCTGGGACCTGGTCCTTCAGTCTTTTGTGGTGTTTCAGCTGAGGGGCCAGGGTGTTGTTGAGGCTCTTTACTCCGACTGGGCAGAATGTTGCAGACTGTCTACACTGCTTGACTTCTGGTATTTCTGTTCTGTTCTGAACGTGATAGCAGTTGTACTCTGATCTGAGCAACCTCACCCCATGCAATCAGAGCCCCATTCTTGCTCAAGGACTTATTGGAGGGATCCCTTTTTTAATTTAGAACAATGTGTAAAACAGAAATGTGTACATTAGAGGTACTAAATGGTAAACATTAAATAAATATAGTTATAAATTCTATGAATATAAAGTACATTCTACTAAGTGAAGTATCCCAAGAGTGAATAAACAAGCACCACATGTACTCACCAGCAAATTGGTTTTACTGATCAACACCTAAGTGCACATACAGGAATAACATTTATCTGGCATCAGGCAGATGGGAGGGGTGAGGAGGGGATGGGTATATACATACATAATGAGTGCGATGCGCACCATATGGGGGATGGACACGCTTGAAGCTCTGACTGCGGGGTGGGGGGTTGAAGGAGGGGGGGAAGGCAACACACGTAACCTAAACATTTGAACCCCTGTAATATGCTGAAATAAATTTTAAAAATATATATATAAAAACAAAGTATTCTGAAAGTTTGTAAGGGAGCATGTAATCTAATTTGGGATTTATGGAAACATTTATTTAAGGAAGTACTGAAAGAGGAAAGTATTATGTAGAGGAAAAGCCTTGTGGTAGCAGGCAATATAAGGGAGTGGCATTGTATTAATAAGGTGAAGAATGGCATAAATGGAAGCTGAAGAGATGAGTAGGAGCCAGATAGAACAGAGTTAAAAATTATGTTAATTTTGCTCTTTATTCTAAAAGTTAAAAGCCAGAGATGAGGAATTTATGACATAAACAACAGCCACAATAGCTAAAGAAATGTATGGGCTTCTAAGTGCTTTACATATATTAACTTATTTAATCTTCACAACAACCCTGTAAGGTAGGTCTGTTTTTAATCCTCATGTAGATGAAGAACATGAGGGATGGTGAGGTTAAGTAACTTACCTGTCTAGGAGGTGTTAGAGTTGAGCAGCCCAGCTCTAGACGGAGTCTGTGCTTCAAATCACTGTATTACACTGTCTTTCATAGCACAGTTAGTCTCACGCTTAAGGGATTTGTAACTGTAAATTGTACAGTTTGTAACTGAACAGTTAAAACAAAAGTACAGTTCTGTTATGTGTTTTCCGTAAATATGATGTCTATACCAGTAGGTGGTGTATGGATAAACACTTTAAAAAAACCCTGTGTATTTATTATGATATGTATATATTGACATCTACCTTCTTTTAAGACATTGTTTTCAGTCTGGAGACCTAAAAATTATCCTCAGTGCCTGCTTTTTCCTCACCTCTTATTGCCAAGTCTTGTCAATTTTTCCTTCTCAAGTATCTGTTGATTCTATTCTCTTCTGTCTGCTACTGCTATACTGATTCTATCTACCATAATTTCTTGCTGGAATAACTGAAATGCATCATAACTGGTCTGCTGTGTCCTCCCCATCTTTGCAACATATTTTTGATAACCATGTTTATTCGCAGATAAAAGGAGAGTTAGAATTTTCAGATGATTCAGCAAGGTAATTCCAAATATTCAGTAATTTTCATGCATGAAATTCAGTCCATAAAGCCTAATCTGTCCCTGACTTCGCAGGAATGGGGCTGCTACTCTTGTGTGGGATGATTGCATTAACTCCATCTATGTGGCATGGTTGGGTCTATAAGAGAAAAAGTCCTATAATGCCCCTCACCCACCTTACTTTTATAATTTAATCATTTAAATTAAATTTATGGTGTTGTACACCTGTCACCCCAGTCATTTCCATCACCCTAAAGAGAATCCTCTAATGCCTATTTCCATCCCTCACGCAGGCAACCACTAATTTATTTTGAGTCTTTATGTATTTGCTCTCACTGGAACTTTCATATAAGTAGAACCATATAGTGTATGATATTGTGCCTGGCTTCTTTCACTTTAGCATGTTGCTTTTGAGGTTTATCCGTGCTGCAATGTGTATTAGTACGTTGTTCCTTTTCATTGCTGAACGATATTCTGTTGTGTAAATATACTAAATTTTGTTTTATCCATTTATCAGTTAATGAGCATTTGAGTTGTTTCAGTTTTTTGGTTATTATGAGTAATGCTGATACGAGCTTTCACACAAAAGTCTTAGTATGAACTTATGCTTCATGTCTCTTGAGTAGGGTGGAATTGCTGGGTCGTCTGATAAATTTATGTTTAACATTTAAGGAAAAATGGAGCTGTTTGTTTCAGAGTGGCCTTGCTAGTTTACATTACTGCTTCTCCACATCCTTGCCAACACTGTTATTGTCTTATTTTAAAAAATTATTATAGTCATACTTACTGATGTGAAGTATTGTCTTATTGTAGTTTTAAATTGCATTTGTCTAATAACTAATGGTGTTGAGCATCTTTTCAGGTGCTTATTGGCCATCTGTATATGTGGTAAAATGTCTATTCAAATCTTTTGCCCATTTAAAAATTATTATTTATCTTCTAAAAAATACTTGGTTTGTATTCTGTTTGATTTGTAGAATATATTATGTATTCTGGATTAAATTGTTTATTACGTATATGATTTCAAAGATTCATCGAGTCTGTTACGTGTTTTTGCTTTCTTAATGATGTCTTTTGAAGTACAAAAGTTTTTAATTTTGATGAAGTCCAAGTTCGTTTTTTTCTTCTATGGAGTGTGTTTTTGGTGTCGTATCTAAGAAATCCTTTATTTAACCCAAGGTCACAAAGATATTCTTCTAGAAGTTTTAGGTTTTACATTTAGATCTGTGATCTGTTTTGAATTAATTTTTATGTGTATAGATTGTTAAGTATGGATGGAGGTTCTTTTGGGGGGGGGTATGAATATCCAGTTGAGAAGATTATCCTTTTCCACTTAATTGTCTTTGCTTGCACCTCTGCCAAAAATCAGTTGATGGCAAATTTATTTCTGCAGTTTCTATCTGTTCTATTGGTCTATGCTTCAGTACACACTTTAAGACTACATTGCCTTGATTATTCCAGCTTTATAGTAAAATCTGAAAACAGTTACTGCAAGTTTCTAACTTATTGAATGGCCTGTTTTTCTCTTTGATTCTATAATTTTTTGCTTCATTTATTTTAGATCTTATTAGGTGCATGCATGTTTATAATAGTTTCTGATAATTTGACTTTTTAATCAATATAATATGTCCTCTTTGTCTCTAGTAACATTGTGTGTGCTTGAGACAGTACGTCACTCTTGTGCCCAGGCTAGAGTACAGTAACCTCATCATAGCTCACTGTAACCTCAAACTCTTGGGCTCAAGTGATCCTCCTGCCTCAGCCTCCTAAGACTACAAGTGGCATACCACCATGCCCAGCTAATTTTTAAATTTTTTCTAGAGATGGGGGTCTCACCGTGTTGCTCAGGATGGTCTTGAACTCCTGGCCTCAACTGATTGTTCCATCTTGGCCTCCCAAAGTGCTAGGATTATAGGCATGAGCCACTGCACCCTGCAAAAACTGGAAATTTTGGATAATAAAATGGATATATATTCTGGGCTTGTTGCTTTTGTTGTGTTTGTTTGTTTGTTGACTTTCCTGGACTAATTCAGTTCTCTGTTTCCTTTTTAAAATATTTTTATGCCTGGCTTTCTAGGGATTGCTCCTCTGTCACTATATCTTAGTGGTCAGCAAATGATTGATTAGAGGTTGTTCCTAAACACCAGCAAGTAAGAGTTCCACCATTTTCCTTCGGATCTGTTGGTGGTTTAGGGAATGTCTTACCATCTTAGGCAGTTTCGAATTGTCTCACATTCAGCTAGGAACTAGCTGCAAGTGTTCTCTCTAGTGTCTCTTGAGAAGGAGCAGCCTTGTACTTGCACATAGCCTTCCTGACCACCAGGAATGAATGTCCATTTAACAAGGCTCTCTTTGGCTGTCTCTTTCCTAGGATCTTTCTGTTAAATTTCTGGCTAGTCTGTCACAGTGTTGCTTGCACCAGCCAATATCGCTGGGATAATAGCCCTCCTTGATTGTCTGCCACTGAAAGCACTCTTGTTTTTGACAACATTCCTGGGTATAGATTTTTCCATGCTTTGTTGCAAATGAACGCAACCCCCTGTTGCAGGGCAAGGTAGCTGCCAGTCCTTATGGCCTGCCATATGTGTGCAGGGTAGAACTTCTGTGCCACAAACCTGGCAGTATGAATGGGAATGGGAGTGGCTCCTAGCTAAAATACCACAGTTGTTGGTGAGATTCAGTAGATTTTTTTTTTAAGAAATGCTTCTTATTTCGTTGTATGTCCTTTGATCAATTTTCAGGAACTTTAGTTAGTTTTCATAATCTTTTCCTGTTTTTTCTTTGCTTTTAGGGAAAAGGATTTGCTGAACAACTCACAGAGTCACTTTGGAATACCTGCTCTCTTCTGTATTCTTTTTAGCCCTCTTCTAGACTTTTTCCACACTGTAGCTAGTTTTGCCGCCTCCCAAAATACAAAGCCAATCATTTTACCTCAAATTTAAAAAGTCCTTTCTGTTCTGTTTGTTAGCTGTGTGACTTTGAGCGATGTGCTTACTTTCTCAGTGTCCTCATGTGAATTATGGCAATGAACAAATAATATTTCATAAGGTTGCTGTAAGGCTTAAGTGAGATAATGTATGTGAAGCCAATAGCACAGTGTCTTGTATTTATGTTGCTGTCAGAATAAAAACCAAAAATTCTAACATGGTATAGCCTGCTTTCCTATATACAGTATCATGTGTCACTTAACGATGGTGACATGCTCTGAGAAATGTGTCATTAGGTGATTTTGTCAAATCTAGATGGTGCAGCCTAGTACCCACCTAGGCTATATGGTGTAGCCTATTGCCTCTAGGCAACAAACCTGAAGCATGTTAAGGTACTAAATACTGTAAACAATTGTAACACAATGATATTTGTGTATCTAAACATAGAAAAGGTACAGTAAATATACAATATTGTAATTTTGTGGGACCACTGTCATGTATGTGGTCTGTCATTGACCAAAAGATTGTTATGCAAGGCGTGACTGTGGTTTTATCTTATGAGTCTAATCATTCCCTTACCCCTCATTCTGAATCAAATCTAATCATTATTCTCAGCCTAGGGAGCACTTTGCTTTCTGTTCCTTGAAAACCAAGGCTTTGACCTATGGCATAAGCATTGACTTTAGAATCTAAGGGATATAGATTTGAATTTTTATTTTCCATTTGTTAGCTGTGTGACTTTGAGCGATGTGCTTACTTTTCTCAGTTTTCTCATGTGAATTATAGCAATGAACAAATAATATTTTATAAAGTTGCTGTAAGGCTTAAGTGAGACAATGTGTGTGAAGCCAATAGCACAGTGCCTTGTATTTAGAAGGTACATTTATTTCCCTATACAATGTTCTCCTCCCATCATTTGAGTAAGCAGTTCATATGAAATAGTAGAGCTATCAATGTACATAAATGGAATCATTCCAGTATCACCATTCCACCAACTATTTGAGTAAAAGTTGTACCTGAATTTGTTTCAACACCTTTATTGAGTGCCTCATATCTAGTTCTGGCTCCCTCATCAACTTTTTAAAATATGCTTTTAATTGAAGTATGATACATTAAGAGTTTTTCTTTTACATGAAGGAAAAATTTTTCTGTAATAAGACTATTAGACTTTCCATTTTTTATTTTGAAAATTTTTCAATCTTTAGAATAGAAGCAAAAATAGTACAGTGAACTCCTATATATCCTAACTATAGTACAATTAGCATAGTTAGGAAATTTAACATTAGTACATACTAGTATATAATTTGACACTCAATTTTGCCTTTCCCCCAATAATGTCTTTCTAGAATTTTTCCTTGCTATATCAGTGTTCCAATCTAGATTGTTCTTCAAAAATTTTTTTTAACTTCATGATATTGATATTTTTCAGAGGCTGATTGTTTTGTAGACTGTCCCTCAACTTGAGGAGTCTTTTTCCTCATTTTATTTAGATTATTCATTTTTTTTGACAAGAATGCTATGTAAGAGATAACTATTTAAAAGATGATATGTCCTTTTCGTTGTATTAATTAAAAGGTTTATGATGCCAGTTTATTCCTTTATTGATGATATTAACTTAGATACTTGCTTATGGTGGTGTCCTCCAGGTTTATTTCCTCTAAGGTTATCATTTTCCTCTTTGTTGTTAATAGTAATCTGTGGGGAAATACATTGAGATGGTGTAAATATCCTTTTTCCAGTAAATTTTCATCCAGTGATTTTTGCAGATATTACTATGATAGTTGCAAGTGGTAGATTATTAATATTTTAAAAACAACTAGAGGTTTCAGTTGTAGTGTTCCTAAGAGAGCTTTCTTTATCTAATAGTGACAATTACAAAATATTTTGTGGTTTTTCTGCTTATGTCATGGCTTTAATTGTTTTTATCCTTTTTAGGTTCATGTACTGGACAGACTGGGGAGAAGTGCCAAAGATAGAACGTGCTGGAATGGATGGTTCAAGTCGCTTTGTTATAATAAACACTGAAATTTACTGGCCAAATGGACTAACTTTGGACTATGAGGAACGGAAGCTTTATTGGGCAGATGCAAAACTTAATTTCATCCACAAATCAAATCTGGATGGAACAAATCGGTAAGATTGCTTTAAAAGCTTTTTTTAAACTTTAGGAAAACTCTATAATGGTTTGATATATTAAAGTATAAAGCCTAGTTTTATTAATAAATTAGTGTATTTTTGGTTAAATGTCAAAGGAGAAGGAGAATAATTTTAGTTTGCTCTTTAAAGAAGTAATTTTACTTCTCATCCATCTTGGTAGCAGTTAGAATTTATGGACTGTATTTTCTTTTTCCTTACTCTGAGCCAACTTAGTTCTTCCGTGGTTGTCAACCAGGGGTAGTACCTTTATTCCCCTCCCAGAGTATTTAGGAATGTGTGGGGAATTTTGGTTAACCCAAAGACAGAGTGCTACTAGCATTTTAGTTCCTGCCAAACATCCTGCAATATGCTGGACATCCAATACAACATAAAGCCCTTCCATTCAAAGTTACTAGTAAAGCCTTTAAGTATTGCTCATGGACCTTGTTTGATAAATCTCTAGACTAAGAAAGAGTTTGGCCAGCTTTTTCTGTAAAGGCCCAGATAGTAAATATTTTGGGGTTTTGGGCCATGTGATCTCTGATTCAATTATTCACCTCTGCTGTTGTAGTTTGAAAGCAGATATAGTTGTTAATAATACATAAGGGAATAGGCATGGCTGTGTTACACTAAAACTTTATTTATAAAACAAATAGTGAGCCAAAGAGTGGTTTGTTCACTCCTGGATTAGAAGAAAACATACTGCATGTACCATACATCCCAATATTCAAGAAAGGCAAAGTCTGTAATACATAAACATGGTTTATGTTTATCAGATTATATTAAGAGTTTTAAAGACACTTTGTATTTGCATTCTTGTGTTTGAATGATTATTTGAGTTTTGGTAGTCTTAATCTAAGACCCCACAAGCTGAGAGTGTTAGGTAGTTGAAGGATTTTTCAAAGTATAAACATTTGTAAATTCTCTGAAGTATGAATAAGGAGCACTTAGAGCTATTGAAAGCCAGGAAAAGTTTAAAGAATTTAATTAAAATAAACTTTTTGTAATCATGGAGTTGGAGTATTTTTTGCCTTGTTTCAAAAAAGAGTGAAGTGACTTACAAGATGGTTTAAAAATAGTTAAAAAATAAATGTTAAAAAGTAAGTATATGATGAATATAAAAATATAATTGCTGAGTTTGAATTTAAAATATGATTTTGAGAGGGATTCTAGGAAGGTGGATATGGTCATGTCATAGTTTTTTGACTAAAACTAACAAACTAATAGCAAATACAAAAACATATGGATAAAATTGACATTGAAACTAACCTCAGGCATTTGAAAATACAAGCAGATAAGGGCAAACAACCAACAGCAACAAGACTTTCATGGTATCCCTGCTTATGCAAGAGTAAGCAGAGAGAGTTAACAGGACTCATAGGACTTGAAAGCAGGGGAACGCCAAAATAGCCTCAACTATTTGCTGGACAATGTGGTGAGCTATTTTAAGAACAGCAGCTGAAATGGAAGGGTGAGAGGTTGCCCACTCTGATATTAAGCAAGTGCAATATGTCCATTGTAAAGCCAGAAGGAGCTAGAGCAGTCTACCCCCAAAGACCTCTCAAAATGGAACTCTTGAAGTGGACCTGCCAGAGTTCTCAATCTAGGACAAGCCACCACACTGAGTAGAAACAAAACTGAATAGGATGGTAGAATCAAAGTTGAGCTGTATAGGGACAATACAATTGAGAGGAACAATAGGGGAAGGAAAGAGAAGCTTCAGATAATGATGGAGAGGGGAACAGCTAGGAGAGCTCAGCTAGTTCTGCCATATTTTTGAACATTATATGAAAGCAGCAGAGGAACGAATTCTATTAGAATTACTACCTTGTTAGAAAATTACTACTAGTTAGAAAAACTACCTTGAACACCACTTTCTTTTAAAAGTTTAGGAACACTAATTTACACAGACAACAGAAACAGAAAAGTATCATGGTAAAATCCCATTTAAAGTTACTATAAAGAAAAAAGGAATGAGGAAAAGAATAATGTCTTTATATACAAAGCACCCCAGAAAAACATGACCATAGAACAGACCAATCCTCTATTTTAAAATGAGCAAAGTCGTTTAGAAACCAATATCAGCTGTGAAAGAGCAACATAAAATTAGATAGAAAAATTCCAAAATGGGATGATAGGAAGAAATATAAGAGCAAATTAAACCAAAATTGCCTTTAAATAGAGGTTGAAAAGGAGGAAAAATTTAAAGGCCAAAAAGAAATTTAGAAAGAAAAGGATTTGAGAGAAAGTGATGCGTTGGAAGGTAGGCAAAGAAGAAACAGTATGCAGATAATAAGACTCTTAGGAAGAAAAAGCAAGAAAATAGAACAAATATGAAAAACTATAATTTAGGAGAAGTTTCTTAAAAGAAGACTTGAAACTGCATATTGAAAGAAAATACTGTGTACCTGAGAGTGTAACCCAGAGCAAACAACACAAGACATATTCTAATAAAATTATAGTGTGTTAAAGAAAGAAAAATTCCCTGGGCTTCTAAGAAGAAAGTAAATTACTTAAAAGGGAAAGAAAATTGGATTAGCATCCAAACTTTCTAACAGCAACACTTTGTCAGAAGAAAATAGAGAAATATTTTTAAGATATTCAAAGGAATAAGACGTGATGCAAGCATTTTATATCCAACAAAACTGACTTTCTTATATAAAGCCATGGACAAACTATTATAAACATGCAAGAAATCACAGATTATTGTTTCCCCAAGTCCTTCCTAAAAAGGTACTTTAGTGACTGAGCTTTCAACAATTAAAATGATGAGTGAGTCATCAAAATAAGTCATGGTGAAGAGCATTAAACATATAATTAATAGCAGAATGAAGATAAAAGAGGATTAAAATTGGGAAGAGTATAATATGTAATGGCTATATGTTTAAAATAATGTACAACTGAAAAAGGAGGGAGAATAGAGAGAATATACAAAGTATTTGTCAAATTCTTCGTAGTAACGACATTGGTGTAATGGTGTTGATGTTGTTATCCTGAGACTGTTTATATTGTTATCCTGAGACTGCTTATATTGTTGCATCAATTAAGTGAATAATAATGGGATGTATTAAATATTAATTCTATTGTCCCTGCCTATGCTAGATTCTTAATGTGGAAGAAAGGAAATACAGATGCAGTACTGCAGAGGTTAAGTGAAGGAAACTGTGATAATTCTAAGTTTTAATTGAAAGTAGTAGTATGTGCTTATCAAGAATTTCATCTTACAAAAATATATATATACACAAATACTTTTTAAAAATGCAACCACTGAAGGGAACTAGGGAAAAATGACCAGTTGAGTACCAGTTGAACTTCTACCGTGCTGCATGCAATGAACTTCTATAGTACCCAGATTGTGGTCTTGGGAAAACCATTCCACCTTAAAATAAACTAAGCTTTTCTGGCGAAATGGCTTATTCTAGGTATTGGGCAAGAAATGTACATTATGTCATACTAGATAGCAAGGAAGCTATTAAAGATTTACTTAGGGTGAATTCAGAAAGACTGGAGAGATAACTTGAGAACTCTCATTGGCCAAGGATTAATAGAAACCTAATAAGTATATTTAAATCCTTGAGTTCATGATGTTTTTTTCCCCTTTAAAGAATTGTTTATTCTTAGAGGATGATAGGAAACAATTCATTACATTTAACACTGGTAAATAAAAGAAAGAATCAAGCGATTTATCATGCATTTCCTATATGAATATACCACTGGCTAACAAAATAGTAGATATGGAAGAGCTATTTCAACTAATAAATGAAAAAGGAATGATAGAATTAGAGTATCACCATTTTATAACTTCCAGTGAACAAATGGATCTAGGGAGTGAGCATGAATGGCTGCTGACATCACAAGAAGAAAAAGAAGAGGCATTATTCATTTTCTAATGGAAGAACACATCACCACCTATCATCTTGCTAAAGGGATCAATTCACCATGGGTCTGATCAGGACTCTGTATCAGCTGGCCATTTGTAGGAAATACAGAGAACCGAGAAACGTATTGAACTGCACCATGCATGTGCATCAGCAAATCTGGACATATAAGTGAATATCCCAAGCCCTTCAACAGAAAGACTATAAGGAAAAGAGAGACATGAAGAAGGAACATCTAGATTGAGACTTAAAAGACATAGCAAATGAAAATAAATGGGTGGTCAAGACTAAAGTGTTTTTCTATGGGTGTACACTAATAACAAAGCAATACAACTATATAAAGAAAGGCAAGGAAGTAACTACTACAAAGTCGGAATAATTGTGACTTTTGTGGAGAGAGAGGGATTGGGACAGGGTTCATGAAGAGCCTTCTGAGGTGATTGGCAAGTTTTCTTTCTTGATCTGGGTAAATTCAGAGTTACAAGAGTGTTTCCTTTATAGTACTAATTAAGCTATACTCTTTTTTTTGTACTTTTCTCTGTATCTGCTTTATTTTGTTATAAACAGATTAAAAATCGTCTTTAAACTTCTCAGTAGCTAGGGTAAAATGGGTTGGCAGCATACGTTATTGGAAAGGTTGAAACTTCTGAGTTCTTTGCAAGACTTTTTCATCATAGTAAATTAGAGAAGAAAATTTTCACATTGAGTCAGTAAGGGAATGTAATGAGTGTTGTTAGCTTTTTTTTTTTTTTTGAGACAGTCTCACTCTGTCACCCGGGCTACAGTGCCGTGGCGTCAGCCTAGCTCACAGCAACCTCAAGCTCCTGGGCTCAAGTGATCCTCCTGCCTCAGCCTCCCGAGTAGCTGGGACTACAGGCATGCACCACCATGCCCGGCTGATTTTTTCTATATATTTTTAGTTGTCCAACTAATTTGTTTCTATTTTTAGGAGAGAGGGGGATCTCACTCTTGCTCAGGCTGGTTTCGAACTCCTGACCTTGAGCAATCCACCCGCCTCGGGCGGATCCCAGAGTGCTAGGATTACAGGCGAGAGCCACCGCGCCCGGCCTAGCTTTTGTGTGTGTGTGTGAATTTCATATGACTTTCCCGTGGTGGTCTTTATCTAAAATTAGGAGCATAAGTGACTAAGCTAATGTTATTTAAGATAATAATCTTCTGGAACTTAAAATAAGGGAATCCAGGGAAGGAAAAACTCTATATCCCTTAAATGGTCTTCTTTTAAGCATTACTTTTCCAATTTTTGCTTTTGGTAACAGCATGTAGCAGAGCAAAGACCTAGTACTTATCAGGTATTCAGTAAATGTGTATTGGAGAGTATTATTTATTACAGAATAATAATTGTGTGCTATTCTTTATGGAAATCATGATTTCAGTCATCAGCAAGGCATGATCTTCCAGTGATAGTGGATTTGTGTTTAAACTTTTACACTTTGAATTCCCTTTGAGATGAACACCAGTGAATTTGCCAGACAGCCACACAGTTTAAGGATGCAGTCTAGTCTTTGGAAGAGGTAAGCTAATGGAGCACTAGTTGACCTTTGGGAACAATATCCATAACCTTGGACCTATTATGTATTCCAAAGAAATCTCACACGAAAGTGAAAAAGAGTATTCCATTCAGTTCTGGGGGAAGTTATGTAATAGCTGGTTCTAAGTCTTTTTTTCTTGTCTGAAAACCCACAGCAGCTCTGTAATTTCCACAGTGAACCTCAGAGATTCATTGCTGCCCCTTTTCCTTAACAGGTCATAGCCATTTGGGGAAAATTTATAGTATATATGTAATGATTCTATATTTGTGTATCTCATTTTAAACACTTTTTATACAAGCTATGGAAAATAGTTCAAGGATGTCAATAGTTTGTTTTGGACAGAGATAACCCAAGGTTCTTGTTTACATTTCATAACATGAATTAATAATACCTCCTGAACATGATCTCTGCAGAAAGTACGTTACTTTTAAGACTCTTATGTGCTGTGATAAAATGTAGAGTTCTTTCCTCTCTAGTTGCAAATGGGGGAAGACTGTAATACTTATGTTTAAAAATTATCAGTGTGTTTTTAAGATGGCAGCTCTCCTGAAACTGGTCTGTAGAGTCAACACAGTCTTAACGAAAATCCCAAAAGCTTTTACTTTTTTTTTTAAGAAAATGGCAAATTGAATCTAAAATTTATATGGGAATGCCAAGGACTTACTAGAATAACGCAAATTGATTTTTAAAAAATTTTTTAAAAAGTATAAGAACTTTATCTGATTTCAAGACTTACTGTGAAG
Source organism: Lepilemur ruficaudatus (assembly GCA_963574885.1). Lineage (NCBI taxonomy): Eukaryota > Metazoa > Chordata > Mammalia > Primates > Lepilemuridae > Lepilemur > Lepilemur ruficaudatus. Next base: position 18,971 of record CAUYRT010081829.1, read on the forward strand.
CTACAGTAATCAAAACAATGAGGTACTGAGTCTAAGGATAGCTAGAGATCAGTGGCACAGAAGAGAGTTCAGGAATGTGTGTGTGTGTGTGTGTGTGTGTGCGTACACATATAGTTCACTTTAAGAAGGTGTCAAGGGTGTGAATGCATTTGTAACCTGCTTTGACAAACACTGAAGAAAAATAAACTTTAAAAATGGGGTAAAAAGGCCCTCTGTGGAAAATTTTAATTCCTAATTACTGGAGTCAGGTTTTAAAGTTATTAGAGACCACTTTGTCAGTGTAGTTCAGCAACAGAAGAAAACGTGAGGGAGTCGTGGGAGGCAAGTCTAGAGAGATAGGCTGGAGCCAGATCATGCAGGGTCTAGTCTTCTAAAATAAGGCATTTGAATTTTCTCCTGAAAGGTATTAGGAGTCATTGGTGGTTTTGAAGAAGCAAATTGACATGGCTTGGTTTGTCTTTTAGAAATAGCATTTTGGTAGTTGTGTAGAAGATGCTTTGGAGAGAGTTCATACTAACTTTCACTTCTCTCAGTCTTCCAATGAATCATCGTTGTCCTCAGGATGATATAAACTCTTCACTGTGACTTAAATGATCTAATTCCTTTACTTCACTTTAGACAAATGTTCTCCCTGCTTCTTGCCTTTTATATTATGCCCCAATCCTAATGAACCACTGTGTCTCTGTGAAAGGCGTCTATGTGTGTATAGTCCACAGCTTTAATAATCACTAGCTTCTTAATAACTCTATAAATCTCCATCTCCAACTGAGAGTGCTCTGCTGAGCAGCAGGCACATATATCCAAAGCTCTCCAGACTTCATCACCAGAGTTTTCTGTTAGCATCTTATACACATGTCCAACTCATACACATGTCCGAAGGTGAACTCAGCCTCATTCTCTTCCTACATTAAAAAAAGAAGAAAGCAAAAAAAGAGAGGAAAAATATTCTATCCTCCTTTCCTGAATTTCCCGTCTCAGTACATGGCACTTCCATCTAAACAACCACTCAAAGCAGACACTAAGGAGAAATTTTACACCAGCGCTAGAGACTTAGGGAAAGGTAACAACCACATACCAGAAACCTTGAAGAACTTCTGCGTGGTTCTAGACTGAAGGATGTCCTAATCTGACTGAACCATAGGATGAACAGCCCATTCTTGTTTGCCTAGGACTGCCCTGTTATAAAACTGAAAGTCTCAAGTTCCAGCAAACCCCTCAGTCCTAGGAAAACCCAGCATGGTTGGTCAGTCACTGAGTTTGTGAAGAATCTGCTTTCAAAAGAAGCAAGTTGAAGAGATTTCTCCAAATGAGCAATGACAACCAAACTCAGGGATGATGACTGAAAGTGATGGTGATGAGGAGAAGGTGGATTGGGGTGGAAAGTGGGTCTCATTTGGATTTTCTTAGTATCTCTGGCACTGAAGTAAACACACATTATGGCCACTGTATCTGCCATGGTTATGTATGGTAGGCTTTGAGGAGTACAGTAGTACCTGAGAATAAGCAGACTCACTCTATCAGCAGACTTCTTATTGATCCCACAAGTATGCATAAGAAACTCATGAATATGCTGCTACTATCACTAGCTTCTGATCCCCCCTTATTGCCTATTGTGGCTTCATTTCCAAATTAATGTGAGAGTGTAATAAACTGAAAATTTACTCCCCTTCTCCCTTTGGCTGAAGCTAAAAACTTGAACCAGGAGTAGGTAGGCTGTGACTAACTGATCTCACCTTCCAAAAAATACAGACTGCCCTCTGGAACATACACAGATTGAAAAAAAATAACAGGGCACGTGAGAAGATACTACAGTTCAAATGAATTACTCACATTGGGGAAACAGAACAGATGTCCTGTAATTCCTGTAAGGTGTAGGACAAAAAATTTTTTATCAAAACTCAAGAGGGTAAGACATGTATGAAAACAGAGCAAGTAGTATGATAAAAGAACACATTTAAGATCAGTAAACACAATGATAATAAACACCGTGTGTGTTTAATTTAAAACATATATTAAGCAGTAATGACCAAATTGACTGCTATTGAAAAATCAAATCAGTGAAATGGAAAATAAACTTGAGATATTCTCACACAGCTTGAAGAAGCAGGGATGAAACCAGTGAAAGAAAAGATTTGAGACGTGCAGTTAGATCCAAGAGTTGCTGACGTGTTACAGCAACAGTAAGAAATTATTACTAGACATGGAAGGAGTCAAAACATAGCATTTACATTGCTCTTTGTAAAAAAAGGTTACTTGAAATAATTTGTAAATTGCAGTGCAGAAATAATTCTGATGTAACTATTTTGGAACTCTGGAGTCTACTGAAGGCTTGCAAATTCCAACTGAAGATTGGGACTGTAAATTGTAGTGCATTTCAGTCAGTGTCAGCTCTTAGCATGGCAGCAGCTACCCATCATCACCCCAGCCCTGTGGCAGGCAGCTGTGCACATATACCTTGAGTATTTCACATACAACTTGAGGTAGCCAGGGTGGGCAAAAAAGGACCATGTTCTCCAAATATCAAGGATCTGTGCTGTCAAGCCCCTCCTCCTGCTGAAGTAACTTTTAGGGGATTTAAAGGGTTAAATCCCCATCTCTCTTCCCCTTCACTTTCCTCTTTTTACCCTTTAGGGAGCCAGACACTAAAGACTGGAACATTCAAAAGCAACTATACATATGGGGAAAATAAGAAAGTGACCTTGCATGCCCAGGGAGAGGCACAGATTCAGAAAAGACCCGTGAAGACCTTAAATTTATACTTTAGTTCTGATCCTTGGCACAGAGACAGCCTACAACAATTGAAAAAAAAAAAAAGAGAGAGAGAAACACACAGAAAACAAAAATAGCAAACCCTGAGGAAGGGAGATAATCTGATTTCCAGAGTTATCACATTATTTGATTCAAACGTTTAGTTTTCAACAAAAAAATCACAAGGTATACAAAGAAGCAGGGAAGTGTGGTTCATTCAACAGAGAAAATCAGCAGAAACTGTCCCTGAAAAAGACCTAGTGACAGACCTATCAGGGACTTTCAAACAGCTGTCGGAAAGATGCTCTAAGAACTGAGGGAACATGTGGAGAAAGTTCAAAAAATGATATATGAACAAAATGAAAATATCAATAAAGAGATAAGACAACCTAAGCAAAAAGAAATTTTGGAGCTCAACAGTACAGTAACTAAAATGAAAAATTCACTAGATATATTTAAGGGCAGCTATGACCAGGCAGAAGAAAGAATCATCAAACTTGAAGATAGGACAATGGGGCTGGGCACGGTGGCTCACGCCTGTAATCCTAGCACTCTAGGAGGCCAAGGCGGGCGGATTGTTTGAGCTCAGGAGTTCGAGACCAGCCTGAGCAAGAGTGAGAACCTGTCTCTACTAAAAAAACAGAAATTAGCTGGACAACTAAATATGTGTGTGTGTGTGTGTGTGTGTGTATATATATATAGATATATATATATATATAAAATTAGCAGGGCATGATGGCGCATGCCTGTAGTCCCACCTACTCAAGAGGCTGAGGCAGGAGGATCACTTGAGCCCAGGAGTTTGAGGTTGCTGTGAGCTAGGCTGATGCCACGGCACTCTAGCTCTGGCAACAGAGCGAGACTCTGTCTCAAAAAAAAAAAAAAAAAAAAAGAAGATAGGACAATGGGAAGTATCTGAGAAACAGAAAGAAAAAAGATTGAAGAAAAGTGAACAGAGCCTAGTGGACCTGTGGGACGTCATCAGTGGACCAATATACGCATTGTTAGAGTATCAGAAGGAGCAAAGAGAAAGGGGCAGAGAGATTATTTGAAGAAGTAATGACTGAAAACTTTCCAGATGTGGTCAAAGACATGAATATAAAGATCCAAGAAGCTCACTCAGCTTCAAGTAAGAGGAACTCAGAGAGACCCAGACCAAGACAAATTAGAATCAAACATTCAAAAGCCAAAGACAGAGAATCTTAAAAGCCGCAGGAGAGAAGTGACTCGTTACATCCAAGCAAGGGAGCCTCAATTATATTATGATTATTTATCATCAGAAACTTTGGAGGCCAGAAGGCTATGAGCTGATAAAATCAAAGTGCTAAAATTGAAGGAGAAATCAAGACATTCCTAGGTAAACAAAAGTTGAGGAGTCTTTTGAAACAAATTAATCATTTTTCTGTGGGCACATGAACCATTATCAAGGAGCAACAAGGACCTGCTGTGTATATTCTCCTTGAAGGATCTCAGTGATTAGTAAGTGGTAAATGTTCTTTATACTTGCTTTAGTGCAGGCCTGTTTGTCACTTTTTTGTTCTGACTCTTCTGATTTAGTGCAAATCAATTTTGCTAAATTATTTATTCCAAGTCTTACAGTTTAGTGTGTTTCCTCTTGTGCCTTAATTATTTAAAAAGCAGAAACTCATTTTTTTCATTCCTTGATAGTTGAGAATTGCTTGTATTTGTATATATGTACACATGTATATAATATATAGAGGTATAACTTTAGTTCCTGATTTTTACAGTAAACATACATGTATTTCATAATCTGGAGAAAAATAATTACTTTGGGAAAAATCTCTAAATACCAGATTTTGCTGAAATGGGTTAAGTCCATTTATGCTTTATTCTTGCTTCTATTGCAGATCCTTACTAACTTGTATCTGGCCTGCCTACAATCTTTCTGAACACAGTGTAGCTCAGCCTTCCCTCATATGAGGCTCAGTTACATGTTTAAGGCACTGTTCAAGACTTTTGTCCCTTTGTATATTGGTTATTTGTCTTATTATTGAATTGTAAGTAAGAGTTTTCTATGTATTCTAGATACAAGTTCTTCACTGGATATATGATTTAGGAATATTTTCTGTCAGTTTGTGGCTTGTGTTTTCATTTTCTTGATGGTGTCTTTTGAAACACAAAAGTTTTTCATTTTGATTAAATTCAGATTATCAATGTTTTCTTTTGTTAAAAGTGCTTTTGATGTCCTCAGAAATCTTTGCCTAACCCAAAGTGATAAACATTTACTCCTCTGTTTTCTTCTAAGAGTTTTATTATTTTAACTCTTAAATTTAGATTTATGATCCATTTTGATTTCATTTTTATGTGTGATGATTCTTACACTCTGTTGTTAAATTTATCCCTAAATATTTTTTTATCATTTTTGATGGTGCTGTGAATGAATTCTGTCTTTTCTAAAAGCATGGGCATTTTATTTGTATTCTATAAATTTCCTCCTAATTGCTGCTTTGGTAGCATCCCATACATTTTTATATTTGTATCTTCGTATTTTTTAGTTCAAAATATCTTAAGAATTGTCTTGTGATTTCTTCTTTGACCCATTCTATATTTAGAAGAAATTGAGGAAGAATTTGAAAAATTTAGAACTTAGAAAAGAATTTGATTTCCTGAATTTTCTTCTGATGTTGATTTCTTAGTGAATTCCATTGTGGTCAGAGAGTATACTTTGTATGATTTCAGCCTTTTAAAATTAATTGTCACTTAGCATGTGGTCTATACTGGAGAAAGTTCTACTTGTATTTGAGAAGAATGTGTATTCTCTTGTTGGGGGGGGGATGTTCAATAGATGCTAGGTTAAGTTGGTTTATAACGTTGTTCAGATTTTCCGTATCCTTGGTGATTTTCTTTATGACAATGGGGTGTTGAGTTCTCCAACTGTTATTTTGAACTATTTTTCCCTTCAGTTCTGTCAGGTTTTGCTTCATGTGTTTTGAGGCTATCTTTTTATTTGCCTGTATGTTTCTTAATTATCGTATCTGCCTATACAATACAAGATGAGTATAGCTTTTAGGGAGGGCTTTTGCTTTTTCCATTTGTTTATTTTCCTATGTCTAGTTCATTAGAGTGAATTTTAACATTTTATTTAATGATATACAAAGGACTTAAAAGGCTATTTTTTCCCCCAAAGTTTTTCAAAGATCTGGTTGTGTAATTTGAAGTTCTTTAAGATGGTTGATGAAGTGTCAAGTAACTTAGTTTTTACTATTCTTTATTTTCTGCTTGTGTTTCTTGTCTGTCTTGGTAGCCTCTCAGTACTCTTTGTGTGTTATCATAATGAATTTTGGAAGACTTTAGTGTGAAATATATAGGCTTTTAAAAAGTTGAACTTAAACTATGATATCATTTCTATAAATAATATAGTCCTTTTAGTAAACTTAAAAAAACTGTCCATTTAAAAAATGGAAGACAGTGCGTCGGGAGTAGGAATTGTGGCAGTTCTGTTTGAGAAATGAGAGGGAAAAGTAATCTGCTAGGGAAGAGAGAATTAAGGAAAATGAGAAGAGAAAAATGTGGTGATATAAACTGGCAGAGTAGGTATGAAGTTCCAAAATATAAAGTTTGGCAAACCAGTAATGCTAATCTTATATTTGATTTTTAAAAAATTTGGCCTGAATTTATAAGACTTTCAGCTAGGACGATTCCATGTGCAATCACGGATTATAATTCTGCTTAGATAAAAATGATCATGTTGCCCTTGAATTTAATTTAATGTACTGGTAATGTTAGATACTAGAGATCAAGTAACCTCAAAAACCTAAAAATTGAATCATCTTTATTAAGGTATATGATACTTATTTTTTTTCAATAGCTTGTTTTTCCCTTCCTTTTCTCCTTGATCCTCCTGCTCTCTCTTCCTCCTGGATGGACTATTGAGAAACTTGGATTTATGAAAATATCAAAGCATTTATTTTCTGGAATATCATTTTGACTCAAAACATGATTTGTTCATTATGCTAGAGCATTTACTTATTGAGTAACTCTCTATGACACTCTGCAAAGTTTTGTGCCTTGAGTACTGATCAAGCTCTTTACTTTTCCTTTTAAATAGTATCTATTGCTTGTGAAAATTTGGGGTCTCCTTTGTCTTGTGAACACATTTTGCCAGTGGCAGGACTTACTTTTTGGCTGCATGAATTGGGAAAGTTAAATGGTAATACAGCAAAAAGCCAGCTTAGATGATCATTTGTAGGAGCTAGACTGGGGTTTGCAGGGAGAGCTCTGCCTGAATGCCTTTTAGCCTCGTGTGTATGTTTTTATTCTCAGTTATCAAAACCATAAGAAGGTATGGAAAAAACAGGCTCAGGTCTTTGTTCTTCCACATCAAGAAGGAAAAAACCTATTGCTGAAATAAATCTTCCTAGTAATCCTTGTAATCCCTGGGATTTTTCTTACTGTTCACCTTTGTCCTTCTGATGACATGAGTTATGTGAAAGGATGGAAGCTGTGAGTCCAGAGATGGTAGTTGAGGAGTGGGAGTGACAGCAGTGCTAACAACGAGAAAGCAGTGCTTTCTTTCTGCCTGATGGTTTGTAGGGAACTTGGGGCCTGCTGCCAAGTTAGGGACCATTCTGAAGTGCTTGGTTGGGGATTTTGGACATCTTAAAAATGTATTTGAGTTCATCATGTGAATTACTTTTCATAGGTGTATTTGACCTAAAGGTATGTGTCACTCAGGATTTATTTATACATGTTAATGTGGACTAAGATCACTTTAGTGGGGGAGATGAAGTTATGATAGAAGAAGAAAACTGAGAACTAAGTTTGAGTTTTTCTCTTTGTGTTAATAGGCAGGCAGTGGTTAAAGGTTCCCTTCCACATCCTTTTGCCTTGACGTTATTTGAGGACACTTTGTACTGGACTGACTGGAATACACACTCCATTTTGGCTTGCAACAAGTATACTGGCGAGGGTCTGCGTGAAATCCATTCTAACATCTTCTCTCCCATGGATATCCATGCCTTCAGCCAACAGAGGCAGCCAAATGGTAAGTGATCTTGATTTTTAAGTTGCAAGTTGGAATAGCTTTGTAGCACTCTAATGTCTGACTTTAGTGAGGGCTAGGAGAAGGGAGTACATACTCAAAGGTAGTTGGGAGGAATAAAAAATAAAGAGAGAAAACATCAAAATGTAGTTCAGGTTAAACAATTAGCCTAAACCATTTTGTAGCCTGTCACTGCAGACTGCCTCAACTCTTTGTTTGGGGGAGGGGTATAGAGTCGGAGAAGAGAGAAATAAATAAAAAATTGAAATGGCTCATATGCTGTGCTTATACACAAAAGTATTTCTTGTTCATATCACTTCTCTCCGTATGTGTTTGAGTGTGTTTATGTGAGTGTGTTTAAAAAACAAATACTTTTTTTTTGAATGGAAACCTCTGTTAATCTGGCTGGTCAATTTAAGTACCTCATCTTACTGAAAAAAATACCTGCTTAAACTTTTCTGTGCAACCCTTCCACCCCTTTTCCCTTGGTTTTGCTTCCTTTTTTGGTCAGCCTTTACAATGACTTAGGCTGTAACTGCTGACAACTTCTTATAAGAGAGGACTGGAATTAGATTTAAAAGGAATATGAGAATGTTAAGTGTTTGGCACTTGTGTGTAAATAAATGTCTGGCATGTGTCTGAGTGTATTTCAGATTGTGTTCCATAGCCAAAAATGAAGAGTTTTTGGATCATCCATGCTTTATATTTATTAGCTCTTTCCATTTAGGAGGAGACAATAAAATATTGAATGTGTTATGTTGGAGTCTGACGATCTTGAGCCCTTAAAAATGATTTTAAATGTAGTGTTACTCTTTTGTAAAAAAGAAAATGTTTAGTCACTCATGAATTTTTTTTTTCTTCATGATCAGACTGTTAACATTTAGCAATCAACAGCATGGGTGCAAAAAGAAAAATCTACATTAAAACCCTTTGTTGGAATGCTTTACACTTTCCACAGAACAGAAATTAAAATAACCTGCTATACAGTTAGTCACAAATACAGTCCTCGAGTTTTTTGCCCATACACATGAGTATTGTCTAAAACATGTCTTCTTTCTAGCAGCTGGGCCCGGCCACCACTGTGCTTGGCTGAGTTCGCAAATCTGTTGTAACCTGTAGCTTCCCTGTCATTTCTCTGGCTCTCCTCTCCTGCTAAGCTTTGTTTCCTGGGAATAATTAAAACCTTCTGCCACTGCCATAGCTACTGCTGCTACTGGAACCACCATAGCCACCCTTGGTTTCGTGGTTTGGCAAAGTATTGGCCTCCACCACCATAGGGGCCAGAGCTTCTGCCTCCAAAATTTCCTCTCTTCATGAGTCCAAAATTTGAAGACTGATTGTTGGAATTTCCCAAGTCATGTAGCTTCCACCACCTCCAAAATTGCTTCCATCATTACCAAATCCATTGTACCCATCCCCACTGCCACCATATCCACTACCACCACGGTTGCCACCAAAACACCTCGACCACTGAAGTTTCCTCCACGGCCAAAGTTGTCATTCCCACCAAAACCACCTCCACGACTGCCACCAAAGTTTCCAGAACCAGAAAAGGTGCTTCTTTTTAAAGAGAAAATGTAATCCGGCAAACTCTCTGTTTAATTATGTCTGTGACTGAAGTCTAGAATCAAGTCTACAAATCTTTCCATGGCCCACATGCTCCTCTTCAGCTGTGGCCTGCCTCCCAGCCCTGTGCTTACCATGTTTCAGCCACACTGATCTCATCATGGTTCCTCTTTTTGGAACATACTCTTTCTTCTGTTGGCAACATTCTTTCCTCCATGGGTTAATGATAATTCAGCTAAATATCAGTTCCTTAGGGAAATCTTACCCCTGAGATTGACTAGGTCTGCCTGTTACATGGTCTCAAGCTTGGTATACTTTCCTTTAAAGCACTTTTATATGTATAAATAGTTATTTGTATAATTACTTATTAACTGCCTATTTTCTCTGATTAGATTATAATTTCAAGAAGGCTTTATCTGTCCTGATTGCGGTTATTTTCATAGTGCCTGACACATAGTATGTGCTCATTAAACATTTGTTGAATAAATGTAAGAGCAGCTTCACGTGACCTATAGTTTAGCAAGAGAATGGCAATGGTTAATTGCAATACAATGTGTCATTAAATGTGTGTATGTATAGAATCTCCCCATGCATCCTATGGAACCCACCCTGTGAAAAATAAAATTAAAAAAAATTTCTCATGCAAAAGAGAAAAACCAATATCACTCCTGCTGTGGTTAGCACCCAGTCCCCTAGTTTATTCTTGTCCAAGAGTAAATGGGGCAAATAAGTAAAGGGCTATAAGTGATGGTAGAGCACACACATGGTGCCACCAACAGAGAAGGCGCACCCAAGCTGGGTGGGAAATGGTGTTTTCTGAGGAGGTGACTGCTGAAAGCAGAAGGAAGAATAGGAATTAGGTGACCTAAGGTGGTGTTTGGGGAGAGGGGTGGGTGACAGGGATAGATACAGGACTCCTCCAAACTAAGGAAACAGCTTGCACTAAGGCCAGTGGTAAGAGAGAAATTGCTCAGAAAATAGAGCCTAGGGATGAGGAGGAGGAGAAGTGAATAAAGGGAAATAAGCCCAGGTCTTTTTTTTTTTTTTCAGGATTTTTTTTTTATTACAGCATATTATGGGGGTACAAATGTTAAGGTTACGTACATTGCCCTTGCCCCCCTCCCCACTCCAGTCAGAGCCTCAAGCCTGACCATCCCCCAGTCGGTGCACATCGCACTCATTATGTATATATATGCCCATCCCCTTCTCCCCCCTCCCATCTGCCTGACACCTGATAAATGTTGTTCCTGTGTGTCCACTTAGGTGTTGATCAGCTAATACCAATTGGCTGGTGAGTACATGTGGTGCCTGTCCATCCATTCTTGGGATACTTCACTTAGTAGAACGGGTTTCAGCTCCATCCAGGA
>CAUYRT010081831.1:0-35003 GCA_963574885.1 Lepilemur ruficaudatus
TCCTTGCCCACCAGCCCACCAGTCCAGTGCTTCCCCCAAACCCCACCTCCTCTGAACCCCCAGCGCATGGGGGAAGGGGACTCCTTTTCTTTTTTGGTGTTCTCTTCAATTTCTTTCACCAGTGTTTCATACTTTGTATTATAGAGATCTTCCATTTCTTTGGTTACGTTTATTCCTAGGTCTTTTATTTTATTTGAAGCTATTTTAAATGAGATTACTTTCCTGGTTTCTTTTTCAGATTGTTTGCCATTGGCATGTAGAAATGCTACTGATTTTTATATGTTGATTTTTTATCCTGAAACTTTACTTAATTTGTTTATCACTTCTACTAATTTTTTGGTGAAAACTTTAGGTCTTTCTAAATACAAGATCGTATCTTCTGCAAATACAGATAATTTGATTTCTTCCTTTCCAATTTGAATGCCCTTTCTTTGTTTCTCTTATTTGATTTGAGCTTTTCTATTTTTGATTCATGTTGTTGTTTCAAAGTTTTAATACTTCTCAAAATTGCAATTATCTCATTTGGAAACATTTGGACACAGTTATCTGCTTTGTGGCCACATTTTAAGATGTGTGTCCATTATTTGTCAAAGTGTTGCCCTTTTCCAACTTTTTTCCATGTAATAATTTTGTATAGGGTTATTATTTTGTTGTTATTGTACTTGTTTAAATAACTTGAGTGTTCTTAGGCTCTTAGGAGAAAATATCTATGAAATAAATGAGTTACGGTAGTTTTTTTCTGGATTAATGGTTTAACCATTCCCTCCTATGTGATTACTATGAAGGACTCAAAATATGGCCTCTCTCTGAGCCAAATTTGTTTAGGAAAAATTATCTGGCTCCAGCCTTTGTGCTCTGTACGCCATGCATTCTCTGGTGGTAGGCTTACCATTAATTAGTAGGTGCACTTGGCTGTTACAGTGTTTCCTGGATTTGGATCCTCTGGGCCCCCCATGTGAACTGTCTTTCTCTTTCTCTTACATTCCGTGTTTTTGCTATCCTCAATTTGGTTCCTGTTTCCAGTGGCTTTCCCTCAGGGTAGAATCAATTTATCTGGAAATACTTGCTGAATCATCCTGTCATTAGAGAGCCATGTCTAATGGCTCAAAAACACGCATTTTGTTTTTCCCATGTCCGGGTTGGGAGGGCCAGAATTTTATGCTCACCTGCACCATAGAGCCTGTAGGGATGTTCTCAGTTTCACATGGCATTCCTAGATCTATATGCTCAGGTTTCCCTCAGTGTAGGGTTCGTTCCCCTGCAGGTAAATTTTTGGGGCAATTTTTAAATTTCCATAACTTTGAGAGTCAGTTGGTAGTCTCCTTTTATTTTCCGCCTCCCTGGCCACACATCTGACAATCCCAAGCAGGTTGATATTGTTGGTGGTTTGGGAGCATTCACCCATCTCTGAGGTCTGTGGGGATTCTCTATCATGAAGTTTTGATCATGATACCCTCTCTGGACTTTCCATACTTTGCTTCATGGTTGATCTGTTTGGTTTGTAGGAGGCATTTTGGGGACACTCAAAAACTACACTATCACCATGATCGTATTGTCCTCCCTACCTTTTTTTGGATGAACTTGCTTCCTATGTCAAAAAAGAAAGTTGAAATCATTACATATTTTATCTCTAAACTTCCTTCCTACTTGCCCCATTAAAAATGTATCTATATACAGATCTTTCCTTATTATCTTTTCTTCAGACTTGAAAAAAATATTCTAAGTATAACCCATGGGCGGGCCTGACAACTGTGCCTGTATCTTCTTTCTCCTCTTGCTACTTCTGGGAACTTACTCTATCAGTTTATCTCTGGCTCTCTCCTTCATCTTCAGCCTGTCTCTTTCCTGAATCTTTCTCCTTAGCCCATAAACATTGATTATCTTCTAAAAAATTCTTCTTTGACACTGTATCCCCTTCAAGATACTATGTAATCTCTCTTTCTTCTTAACCCAGACACAGATGATTCATAGTCTTCATTTCCTCACCTCCCAATTACTGTAACTCACTGCAAACTGCCTTCTGTTCCCACCACTTTAAAAAAAAATAGATCTTGTTATAGTCACCCGTGAATTACTGCTTGCAAATCTAATGGACACCTCTAGATTTATGTTGACACTTCCCTGTTGTATTGAAATGGTGTTATATATTTCCCGCCTGTATTCTCCTGTGTTTCCTGTAAATTCTCTCTGATCATTCCTTCTCCATTTTGTACTGGTCCCTTGTCTTCTACCCATACCTTAATATTACTCTTTCTTAGTGCTTCATTCCTAGCTCACTTGTTTTGTCATTTTACATTTTCTTCTCACCTACTCTCAAGACTTTACTACTCATAGGTTGGTAACTTCTACAGTTATCTCCTCCGAGTTTCAGATTTATTTATCTGTGGGTTAGGCATCCCCAAACAAATGCTCCAAAGGCATCTCAAGCTCAGTACACCTCCAGATGAAATCATCTTTCTTCTCTAGGATTCTCTATCTGGTGGTGGCAAGTCACACAAGTTAGAAGCCCAGGAATCATCCTTGATTATCCCTCTCTTTCAATCATTTCTATTTATTCATACACCAAATCTTGTTAAATTTTCCTCCAAAATGCTCTTTAAATTGGCACTTCTTTTTTTAAAAAAATCCCATCTGTCATTCCACCATCATCTCCTGCCTGGTGTGATACTCACGGGTTTTCCTGCTGTCGATGTTATCTCCCTCAAGTACCAGAGTAGTCTATCTGATCATGTCTCTGCCCTACTTTAAACTTTTCCATGGGTACCTGTAGCTTTCACAATAAAGACCAAGCTCTGTGATCCAATGTGCAAGGCTCTTGAGGGTCTGGCCTATGGCTTTCTCAACAGTTCTTGTTTTACCCCTTCTGGACTGTAGTACCATGTTTCACCAATATTAAACAGCTTCGGCTTTCTGAACACACCACATTGCCTTGCTTTTCTACTCCTTGATCTCACTGTTCCCTTCACCTTCTTTTCCTTTACGTGGGTAACTTCTATTCATTCTTTAAGGCCAAATTCAGAGGTTGACTCCTTCATGAAGACTCCTCTGACATCTGGTCATCCCTCTCCCCAAATCTGAGCTGGGTTAATTATCCCTGCCCAGGGTTGCTCAGGCCCCACAGCTCACTGATGTCATCTCACCTCACAGACTATATTGTGATAGACTCTCTCTGTGTGTTTTTACCTCTTTCCCCACGTCTTCTTTTGTATTCCCAGATTCTACCATAATATATAATACCTAGAAGACACTTAATGTATTTGTTATTGAAAAAGATATCCATTTGGATTTTAGCACTATGATTACAAGTAAGAAAATAATTGTTAATTTTTAATATTTGTATATCATTTATCATATGGCCTAATGCCTTGCACATAGTTGGTGCTTAATAATTACTCTGTAATAGATAAAGTTGATGGATGTCCCTGCTGTTACGGAGTACAATCTTTGGTGAAATAGTTAGATTGGGGGAAAAGCTCCCAGGCTTAAAGTGTGAAGAAATCTGGCTTACAGATAAAGGTCCATGAATGTTGTTATCTGGAGACCTGGTAGCTGTCACTAACTAGCTATGACCTTATAGAACATCCTTCCCAAACCCGTGAGATGAGATGATGGCCTAGGTGTATGTTATGATCCCTCATAGCTCTACAATTTGATTCTAAGTAACAATCCAGCTTGTTATTTTCAAGAAGCTATTTCAAATAATATGGGGTGGATTGAGAAGTTAGCCTGGTGCAGTGGACTGACAGCTTAATGAAAACCTAAGACAAAATCATTAGCATCAAATATCATCCCTGTAGACACAGATTCATGAATTCTCACCAGATGCTATGACCTTCGTTTCGTGCCAGCTCTCCTCCGCTTTTGAGCCCCCACTCATTCTGTTCCTCCTACACGCAATGTTCTTTCTTCCCCCTCTGCCTATCCATTCTACCCTCCCTCCCCTGCCCAAGGCCCAGAGCACATCCTACTTCCCTGTCTGTATTTCTCCTTTCTCTGTACTTCTGTTCATTGAAATTATCATCATTACCACACTTCTGTGTTTAGTTGTTCCCAAATATTATATTTAATGTGATTGAAATTTATTTTTATGATGACATCTTTTTAAGCTCCTAGAAGGCTGTGGTATGTGTCTTTAAAATCTTCATGTCCTCATTAGGGACTAGCACTATGTCGGGCTCATAATGCACCTTTATGAAACATTTGCAAGATGATGGATTTATAGTGCCAATATTAGCAAAAGTGAACATTGAGCTGGGGAAATTGGTGTTGTGTGGAAATTTCCAGCAGAATTTCCTCTTGGAGAAGCTTCAAGTGTCATGCCAAGAATAAGGCCTTCGCTGTGAATCCAAAATCTGCCACAGATGCTCTTTGCATGGTTTTTAGCACTGATTGATGATAGTCGTGTGCTCAGGGGGGTTGGAAGAGATCAATGTTGAGACCTGTGATCCTTCCCTCTTGAAACCACACAGGGCTTATTGTGTCTCGTGAACAAAGCCTGCCACTGTTGGTAAAGCTGCCTCAGCCTCACCTGCACAGATTCCTTTGCTCAAAAGAAGCTGCCCCAATCGTAATAGCTTCCTGCTGAGCTGGTCTGACTGCTGCTGCTGTTTCTCAGCAGTCCACAGCTTTACCACTCCACTTGAAGCTTCACACCAGGTCATCCTTAAAGCATTTGTCTGCTCACCCTTGCAGAGTCCTGGACAAGCTTGTCTGTATGATATATTCCACATCTACTGGCAGATGGAGTCACCAAAAGCAACCCTTCTGGAGGCCTGCCAGGGAGCCGGAATGGGAAACACATTGGCTAAAACTCAGCTGGGCAGATGCTGAGGGCAATGGATGTGCTGAATTGAGGACCTCTCTGCAGAAGAGGGCAGGCACTATTCTGTGGATTTTGGCTGAGGGCTCTTTCCACTGTCAGGAAACCTTTGACGTCTCTCAGCTGGAGGTCTGAGTGTGTCTCTGTCCCAAATTTGTTTAATCACTTCCTCCTATATGCAATGCCATGTTTTTCCAAAGACCCTTTAGCAGACTATTCTTTACATTTCATGAACTCTACATAGAACATAGGTCTTATTCAAACTTTCAGATCTGGTATTTAATTCAGTTCATTTTAATTTAACAATGTGCCAAGAGGCTGGGGTACTGGGGTTACAGCTGTGAAGAAGACAGACATGCATATGTTCTCTGAGATTATAGTGAAAACATGAGAAATCATATTTTCTCTGGAACTTTTATGATTTCATTTTTACATTTAAAATCATTGATTCATCTGGAATCCATTTTGGTATAAGGAATGAAATAGGAATACAATTTTCATCAGTTCTAGATAGTGACCCATTTGTCCATTGCTTGAATAAACCATTTCCGCTCCCCTTCTATGTACAATGCTCCCTCTATAATGGTAGAATTCTTCCTGTGTATTATGAAGGCAGTGTGCTCTAAGTAGAAAATTTTCTTAGTATTATTTCAATGGTAAAAAATTGTGTCATTTCCTGAGTCTCAAAACTAAAACATTTTATGCTGAAACAACCCTGCACTCCATTGAAATTTATACAGTTACTTTAATAATTAATATTTTCTTATCATAACATGACATAGAGAAAATAGGTTTCTTTAGTTAATTTCTCTAAATTATGGCTGTATACCTCTAAGCATTCATCTCTTTCGTAACTATTACATATATTATATGTTGTATTCTTAAGAGAATCCTCATAAACAAAGCATTAATGGGATTCTCGATGTTTATGTGATTAAAATTTAAGGCAAAAATATCAATAAAATTATGTAAATAAAGAACTTATCACTATTATGTACTAGAGTATTTTGAGAGGAAAATCTAGCAGAGCATGCACCAAATATGCAACTCCGAAGAGGTCTGTATGTTGCCAATAATTTCACAGCACTCTGCTCCTCAGAGAGAATCTTAACTGGTCTTCTTACATACAAGTAAGTCTTAATAAGCCAAAGCAGGAGTATTAAGTAAAATTCTTCATAAATTGAACTCTGTTCATTTGAATGATTGTACCACAAGATACGGCCTTACTAAATTCAATATGTATTTGTGCCTACCTCTGGACCTACCATCCTCCTGTTCTATTATCTGCCTTTGTATGCATCAATACCATATGCCTTCAGCTATTGTAACTTGATAATATGCTTTACTATCAGGTAAACCTAACCCCCACTCATTATTTCTCTTTTTCTAGAAATTCCTGTTTTATTTCTAGATGTTTCTTTTTCCATTTGGGCTTTAGAAATAATTTTGTCTAGTTATTAAAAATATCTACTGATATTTTTTGAAATTTCATGAAATTTATGATTTTTTTTATGATGAATTGATTTCATTTTGACATTGAGTCTTCCAGGACAAGCACAAGTTATGCTCTTTCATTTATTCACATCTTCTTTTTGGGACCTTTGCAGAATTTATATAACTTCATATAACTTATATTAACTTATAACATATTATATGTTATAATAACTTATAATATGTTATGTATATGTATATGCATGTATAACATATATAATATATGTTATATTAACTTACAACATATATAACATATAACATATATTAACTTCATATAATATAATCTTGAACTTTTCTTATTATGTTTATTTCTAGGTTTTTAGTCTTTTCAGCTGGTATTTAAACAAATTTTTTCCTTACTGATTATTGTTTTGTATACAGGATGACCATTAATTTTGTATATTAATTTTATACCAATAATTAAAATTATTTAAATTTTTAGATTTTCTTAACTTTTCCAGTTATGTAATATAACTGTATAATTTTTTATTGATTTATTACATTTAAGGATTAGCACAGCAAGGTATTATCAGTGTATTAGGGGTTTTTCTTTTTATCAAAAATTGATTTGGAATTGGATCAAATACCTACTTAGTGACCATGGCAGATGATAATATGATTTTTCTCTTTTGATTTTTTACTATGGTGATTTACCTCAATAGATTTCTAATATTTACCATTCTTACATTCTTTGAGCTAATTCTACTTATAGATATTGTGATTAATTCTTTCAATCTGCTGTGTATTCTATTTATTGATGCTTTATTTAGGATTATTGCATTGATATTTTCTGAGTAAAATTGGTCCATAGATTTTTTTGGTGTGCTACCTTTTATTAATATTTTACATATACAATATTATATCTTAAAAAGGATAATGTGAAATAGTTTAAAGAGTACAATTATTTATTACATATATAAAAGATCGATTCAATCACCCTAAAACATCTAGATACCTAAAGGCTCTCTAATTAAATGCTCACTGTCCATTTTTTTGCATTTATTTTCCAATCGATTTAAGTTTAGCTTTTAGTAGGTTTTTATTACAAGAAAAAAATCAGCTTTTTTCTTTAGTTTTTGCACATTTGTATTTTCTTTCTGCTGCTATTATATTTGCATGATAGTCTGGCATAGCAGAAACTGCTCATTGCTCACCCAAGTCTACTTTTTCTTCTTATGTACACACTTTACTATTTTTCTCAGCTTGATTTGAGGTTAGGTGTGGTTATATGGTGAAATTCTTGACAAAGGAATATAAATAGAACTGATACGTACCCATTTTAGGCCTAGCTTTGAAAACTTTCCATGCACTTACTGTAAACCAGGTACCGTGCTGCTAGGGACTTGGGATCAGGCAGTCCGAAAAGACCAACTTCCTACTCTCTTAAGGCCTACATTAAGATTGAAAGAAGATGTGAAGACAAGGATTATCTGGGCAGAAAAATATCACAATTGAAACCCAGGAATATAAGCTGTAGACCATTTAAGAGACAGCAGGTAGGCAGGTATGACCAAAATGTAAATGGTGATGAGGTAGGGGTGGTAAGAAATGAAGGTGGTGAGGGGGGCAAGGACCAGATTGTTCAAAGCCAGGCTAAAGGGTTGAGTGTAACCAGTGAAGTAATATATTTATGTGTGTGGTGTCAATCAAGTCACTCTGTTACCTATCCTGAGAATTGCTCCAGCATCAGAGCCAGAGAATCTAGTCCAGCACCAGACTGGTGCTGGATTGCCACTGAGATAACAAATTCAAGTGTCCAGGGAAGAGATGTTGAGGGTAGGGATGGAGGTGGCTTGAGAGAAAAGAATAATGAGGTGGAAGAAAGGTGGGGCTGAGGGCGAGTCTAGGTTCTTAGTGGATAGTGGTTGTTCACTTGGACTGGTATTTGGGCCAGAGAGCAAGCATTATGTACATTCTAATCTACAGGATTGAAAGTATTTTAATTTTGTCCATATTCATCGGTTAGACGGCTGTTTACCTAAAATTTAGGAGGAAATACTTGAAGACATCTCTAGTCTGTGCTTGTATTTTTTTTCACCATAAATGGTCAATTTGTATGAAAATTTTTGATGTTTTTCTATTGCCCTTTAAAGTAAAATTGAAATATAAGGTATGATTCAAGTTGTTTATGTATTTATTCAAGTTGCTTTTATATCTTACTTTAATGAAATTTCATGTATGTGTTCACAAATGTTTCCAATATTTACCTGTGAGCAGAATTGAATAAGCATGATTTCTAAGTGGATAGTTTATTCACAGTTTTCTTTAGAATTTTGAAAAGGTGTCAGAATTGCCAGTATAAAGTGTTTTCTCATTTCTCTCAATGTCTTTTCACACTTTTTCCTAAAAGCTGTTATCATTCTTATAAGAAATGAATAGTTATGAATCATAAGTTTAATAGTGTAACAGCCATTGGTATTTCAAAAAGGTAACTGTCAAAGGTAAATTAGGACACTTGTCCAGATGATACTTTAGTGTTTATGAGTTTTGGTGAAGCAGATTTTTAAAGTACCAGGAATATTGTCTGTGAAGGCTCCTTGGAGTTAACTCCTAGATTAATAATTTGAAAGTTTTTTTATATATGCTTATTAGGTTCAAAAACTTGTATACAAAGAAAAGGAAGAATAAACTGTTAATCATATATTTCCTATTTATGGCCTTTTTTTACTAGTTTTAAAAATTCACATTGATTCAGAATTAGTCAAATATATGGTAACTTAATTATTAAAAGCAGTGCACAAAGCTAAAACTATACCAATATAAAAATTCTCAAATTCCTAATACTTTGATGTGTCAAGATTTCTTTTGTTTTTTTTTTAATGTCTCATGTTAAAAAATATGTAGGATATTGTTTTCTGTTACAGCATAATTGTGTGTGTTTTTACCCATTTTAGAACTACATGTAATGGAAGTAACATTCATCAGGGACCTGGCGGGTGGCAGGGGGGAGTAGGGGATGGGTAAATTCACACCTAATGGGTGCTGTGCGTGCTGTCTGGGGGATGGGCATGCTTGTAGCTTTGATTTGGGTGGTGGAAAGGCAATTTATATGACCAAAGCATTTATACTGCTGTAATATAAAACCAATAAAAAAACAACAAACAAAAACAAAACAACAAACTAAAAAAAAAAAAATATGTAGTTATGAAAATATTTATAATTCATTTATAATTCATACTTTTTAAAAGTTCTTCACAGGTATTGGGGTTAGAGATTTACTGAATTCTGTACTAGGCCAGCTCTTCTTTTTGTGCATTTTTGGGTGGGATAGCCAAGTGTAGCTATTTTTTTTAAAGTTCCTTTAAACTAAATGTTTACTTTTCATAGTATAGTTCCGTAATTCCTAGGTAATTCTTCATGCGTGCTAGGCAAAATAAATCTTCAGTTTCACTAAAACATGATTCTGATTTTGGTTGGCGACATTCTTTCCTTGCCAGGATTTTCATATTTAGGTCTATGAATTTTTTTCCATAACACCATCTGTTTACTCTTTGGTCTCCTTTGAAACTGCCAGCATTCTTAATGTGTAGGGAAGTGAAGCATATTCCAGAAAAAGAATGTGTTCTCGAAGATGTAGCCAAACTATGTGGCTACTAATGTCAAAAGCCAATCCTATGCTAGAAGTAGCATCCAAGCAGTTTTCCCTTTCCTTAATTTCAATGTCATTGCTCCAATTCTTTTTTTTTTTGTTTTTAATTCTGGGTGCATCACTTTTAAAAACTTTTTATTTTGAGATAATAATGGACTTACATGCAGTTGTAAGAAATAATACAGACAGATTCTGAATAAATGTAATCCATTTTCCCCCAATGGTAACATCTTGAAAAACTAGTACGATATCACAACCAGAATACTGACATTGATACAATCAATCAATCTTATTCATATTTCCCCAGTTTTATATCACTCATCTGTGTGTGTATGTATGTTTTCAGTTCTACACAATTTTATCACACGTAGTTTTCTGTATCTGCCACCACAGTCAAGACACAGAACATTTCCTTTACCACAAAGATCCTTTGTGTTGCCCTCTTGTGATGACAACTCTCTCTTTCTATGAGTTCAATTTTTTAAGACTCCCTGTGTAAAGTGAAATCACGCAGTATTTGTATTTTTATGTCTGGCTTATTTCACTTTGCATAATGGCTTCCAGTTTCATCCATGTTGTCATAAATGGCAGAATTTCTTTTTTTAAAGGCTGAATAATAAAATCGGTATTGTGAATAATGCTACAATGAACATGGGAGTGCACAAATCTCTTTGAAATACTGATTTTGTTTCCTTTTAATTTTTATTCCCTTTTATGTTTTTAAAAATTTTCCTGTGAGATTCCCTATTTAGCCCATAGATTATTTAGAAGTATGTTAATTTCCAAATATTTGGAGAATTTTCTAATATCTTTTTGTCATTGATTTCTAGTTTGATTCCTTATGGTCAGAGAACATACTTTACATAAATTCATTATTTTTAAATTTGTGAATTTTTTTTATGGCTGAAGACATGATTTATCTTGGTGAATTTCCATGACTACTTGAAAAAAATGTATATTCTGCTACTGTTGTGTGGAGTGTTCTCTATATATCAATTAGATCTTATTGGTTCATTGTCTTGTTCAGTTCTTCTATATCCTTGTTGATTTTCTATTTAGTGGTTCTATCATTTCCTGAAAGTGAGATGTGACAATTCTTGCCTTTCAGTACTTGAACATGTGTTACTTACTTCTGGCCTCCATGGTTTCATAAGAGAAACCTACAGTCATTTAAATTGGTATTCCCTTATTAGTAATGTGTTATTTTCTTCTTATTTCTTTCAAGATTTTTTATTTTACTTTATTTTTCAGAAGTTTAATTATGCTGTGTCCCAGCTTGCATTCATTACATTTATTCTATTGGGGGTTCACTTAGCATCTAGAATCTGTAGATTTATGTTGTTTTTTTCCCATTTGTCAAACTTGGGGAATTGTCAGCTATTGTTTCTTTGACTTTTTTTTATGTTTCTCTCGCTCCCCCCACTTCCTTCTGTAATTCTGATGACATGAAAATTAGCTCTTTTGTTATTGTCCCACAAGTCCCTGAGGCTCTGTTTATTTTTAAAAGCTATTTTATCTCTGTTGTTCAGATTGAATAAATTCTGTTGATATGTCTTCAAGTCCACTGATTCTATCCTCTCCACTATAGTATTGAGACTATTCAGTGAATTTTTGCTTTGGTATTTTTAAGTTCTACAATTTCCATTTTGTTCTTTTTCTGTAACTTTTGGTTCTTAACTGAGGCTTTCTATTTTTTATTTGCTGAGATAATTTGTAGTTGCTTGTTGAAGTAGGGAGGAGAGTGCCAAATATCTCCACATCAAACCACCTTGGTCAGGTTCACTGATGCCAGGTGGAGGCTATCCTGGCATGGAAATTAGAGCACGATCTAATACCGGAAAATTCGCTATGAAAGATCAACTTCTTGCTTATCCCTTTTGACACCATCTGACAGGAAATCAGAATGCTCCCTGTTGCCTTGTGGGAAATTAAAGATTAGCTCTTTGCTTCATCCCATTGATACCACGGGGAGGGGAAGTCAGAGCATCTCTGGCTGCTTGCTCCTGTGTGGCAGGAGAATGGGATGGAAGATTAGCTCTCTGGCTGACTCTTCTGAATCTGTAATGGGACAGAGAGTAGTGAGTACTATTTGGCTGGAGTAGGGCAGGTATTACAAAAAAGGCTTTCTGTTGTTAAGCCACCCTTTTTCTGGTCCTTTGACTAGGGAGAACAGACTTTTCTTGGAGCTTTCTTTTTGGCTGTGTCCATTGACAGATGGAATTTTAGAACTCTCTCTTGGAGATATATGGAAGGTCATAAGAAAACTGAGGGAACTTGCCACCATGTTATTCCTTAAGGCCCAAAGTTTCTAGAAAATCTGCCTTCTTTCCATCTTTCAGAGGTTTCCTATATTTGTTTGTTATGTTATGTCCAGTGAATTTTAGTTTTAAAAACGAGGACTTGGAAGGAATGAGCCTACTTCATCTTTGTCAGTATACCAGTTATTTTTCAAAAATAATGTTTTCCCCTAATGGAAACACATGCTTATTTTCAAGATTTTGAAACACAGAAAAATACAAGAAGAAAAATCCCTTTCTAATTTGATCACTTAGAAGTAACTATTCCCAAAACATTATTAATGTTTCTCTTGGTCTCCTTCCTTCTCTCCCTACACATATTCTCTCTTTCACACACATGTATTAATAAGTGTATTCTTCCAACAACATTGTTGGAGAATATACACCAATGGATTACATAGTCTTTGAAGTGATTATTTTAAAGGGTCACATATTATTTTTATATGTTATATACCACAATGCATTTAATTGTTCTTTAGACATTGGATGTTAGACTATTTCCAATTTGGTATTATTATTAAAAAAACTCACTATGGTGATTATCTTCATATGTAAGTCTTTATTCAAAGTTTTGATTTTTTTTGTGATAGGTCTGTGATCTGGAACTACTAAATTATATTTCTAGAATTCTTTTCTTTATTTATAAATTCGTTCATCCAACAGATTTTTTTGAGCACCTACTTTGTGCCAGGCATCATTTTAGCTAGCTGGCAATACAGCAGTAGACAAAACAAAATCCCTGCTGCCATGGAGTTTCCATTCTAATGTGTGTGGGGTGGGGGAGGGAAAAGAAATAATAAATAAATAATGAAACTGTATAGTTTACCACATGATGAAAAGTGTTATGGAAATTATTGATTAGCCTTTAATTTCCTTATGCAGAGCACCCGCTAGCATGACTAAAAATATAATACCTGAAAACAATAAATATTGGTGATAAAATAGAGTAACTGGAATTTATATAATTTGCTGGTTAGAGTGTAAATTAGTATAAAGACTTTGGACAACCTTTGGCACTATCTACTAAAGCAAAACATGTAAATACTCATGAGTCAACAATTCCACTCCTTGGTACATAGTCAAAAGAAATGAGTGCTGATATCTACTAATGGACATGTTAAAAAAATATGTTCATAACAATGTTGTGCATAATGGTTGCAAACTAGAAAAAACCTAAATAATAGTATTGCTAAATTGTGGCATATTCATGTGGAGTTATGCTGTACAATGAAAAAGAAGCAAACTACTGCTTCATGCACCAATTGGATGAATCTCACAGACCTAGCGGTAACAGGAAGAATACTAACACGAAAGAGCACATACTATATAAAGCCATTTATATAAGGTTCAAAAGTAAACGAAACCAACCCATGGTAATAGAGGCCAGAACAGTGGTTATCTTTGCAGGTGCAGAGTACTGACTGGGAATGGGCATGAGGGAAACTGCTGGGTTCTGGAAATTTCCCATATCTTTACATGTGTGCTGGTAAACAGGTACATATATCTGCACATTTAACATTGGGCACTTTATTGTATGTAGGTTTTTCATCAATAAAAAGTAAAATAAATTTAAAATTCTCATGTATCCTGAACTTATTTTGGGTCTGTCAAATCTGGCCCACTGATCTATTGATTCTTAGGTTAGTGCTATATCATTTTGCGACTGATAAGAGATTTATAACAGATTTTACTAGCTGATGATGTCTTTCTATTTTCGTTTCCAAAACTCTTTTTTTTTTCCTCAAGTGGAAGTCCAGGGACTCCAGTTTTTCCTTATAAAGCTACCACTTTTCTCATCTTTAATCCCATTGTTAGATATGAAGAAAGGGTCACAAAACTCTGTATGCACCCAGCAAGACCACTTAACTGCTCAACACCCACCTAGTACCACTATCTATACTGGTACCACGAGGATTATTCAACTTGCCCGTTATCTCTGTTTATGCTAATTGCTTCATGAAGTCCTAGATTCCTGGATTCCTTCATCCCCAGGGCTCTCATCCCCATTCCTGCTATGGAATCGCATCACCATCTCCCCTTAGTATTCATCGCCACCTAGCATCATATGCATTTTGCTTCTTTGTTTGTTCATCTGTTCTTCTGCTTCTCTAGAATGTCATCTCCATGAGGGCAGGAATTTGTGTTTATTTCATTCACTTCTACATCATTCAGCAGGCAATATGCTGTATACTTGACTATAGTAAAAGAGAATTAAGACTTACTTCATCTTTGCATGAAGGAACGCCTCTCATTTATTTTAGGCCCAGGGCCTAGAAAAAACGCTAGCTTTGGGTAGGTGTTCAGTAACGTCTGTGGAATGAAAAGGTGCATTTCCTGGATGATCCATTCCTGGACACTAGAAAGCCTATCAGACATGCTGGTTCTTAAAACAGCCCAGCTTTGATCTGGCCCTTGCGAGGCTGGCAGTCTTGCTTTGGGAAGCTGTGGGAGAAGTGGTCGTGGCAGGCAGCTTCCCCGAAAGGTAGCAGCTGGCACTTGAGATCTATCCATTCCTTTGCATTGTAAAGTTTTTATGGCATGGCTGAGAATGTTCACAGAATTCCACCCAATGTTGTCTAATTACATTTTATAATTTTGCTCAAGATCATGTAATTGCGTTTTAGAGCTTTGCCATCTTATTTCACAGCAACTTGGGTGGCTGGAAGTGAATGATTGTGGATGATGATTCTGGTCACTTTGACATGTGCACAGCTCTCCACAGAAAGCTTTCAGGGATTTGAAAGAGCCACGAGTTTTTCCCTGTCAACAAACAAAATATTTTACTATTATAAAGTGCTAAGAGAGTCAGGATAGCGGGTAAGACCAGCATATGGATAGAAACTAGGAATTCAAGTCAGATAGACGGCGTTCAAATACCAGCCCTTTCAGTCAATGGTTATGCAACTATCAATTAGCTAGATAATCTCTCTTAGCTTAATTTTTGCCTCGATAAAATGGGAATAATATTTGAAATATTTCATAAGGACTGAAGGAGATGAAAATGTCTAGAATGGAGCCTGCCCTAAGTTAGGCACTCAACAAATATTAATTTCATTCCTATCCTTTTCTTGACATAAGAAAACGAAGAACTCTCTCCTCTCCAAAAGCGTTTACCCCCTGTGTCCATGTTGTAATTTGGCATTGCTCCTACTGAAGCATATTGTGAGGCACAGGGAATCTGGCACAGACAGAAATTAATGGATATTCAGATACTTCTGAGAGAATGAACATGCAAGAGAAATAAAGAGAGTAAACTAAACGTGAGCACCTGTCCCTATTAAAAGAAGAATAGGTGGAATTCAAAGGGAGCCACAACAGACGATCATTATTTCCATTTTCCACTTTTCTATTATTATACAAGCAGGAATTGATCTCGGCACTGTCTCTGCTGATTACATGTCATCCATTCAGTTTTTATTATCAGATTTCAAGTACCCTTAAAAGAAGGGCTGTGTCATACCTATAGTTTCACATTTCCTAAACCACACAGAGTACCCATGGGCTATTTTACAGGTGTGGTAATATCTCTACTTGATTTCATCTTTTCTCATGCATGAGGACTGCAATGCTTCTCAGGAACTTAGAAATGAAGGAAAGAAAAATCTCCCTGTTAGATAAACTAAAATATCGATCCATAACAAGCCGGGACAAACATATGCCATTCTTTATTAGAGTCAGGATTATTCCTAGGAACCACAACCCGATTGAAGGCTGAGCAGCCTAAATATGCCAGTAAAATTTTGAGTCATACAACACCCTTTATTTTGACCTCATGATTATGAATCAACACTACGATCATATAGTCTCTTTTCACCTATGACATGCTACAAGAACAATGCCCTAGTAGAAGATTCAATGGGTCCGATCCCCTTGGATGTTTTATTTCCAATTTAAAAACAATAAAGGTTGATCTTGTAAACTTTGTTATTGTGATATGCTCTTATGTACAAACAAAATTAGGTTCCTAGGTCTTTAAGGCTGAGGTTATTGACCAATGAAATTCTTTTGGGAAGTCCACTCTGAAAGGTCTCCAGGGAGGTGACAAGCTAACTGAACAAGAGACACCTAAGCTCATCGCTAGCTCTTCCCTTACTACTTGAAACATCCTCATGATGCAATTCACCTGGAAACTCATTACATATTTGCAGGGATGATATGGATATAAAGAGTAATCTCAAAAAAAACCTTCAAGAGTTTTAGATCTGGAAGTGACCTTATATTCTCTTTTATATATGCCCATGAAAATATTATAAAGTCTTTGGTTTGGAAGAATGCGAGGATATTGTCCAGTGTTACCTCTACACTTAATTCAGGAATTCTCTTTATTTTGTCTCTGGCAGATTATCATAAAGCCCCCGAGTGAAGTTTATTATCTCAGAAAGTAACTTATTTATTTAAAAAATTGATTTTAAATTTATATGTCATGAAATGCACAAATCTAAAGTTACAATTAGATTAGTTTTGATAAGTGTATATTAGCCTGTGTAATCACCACTCCAAACAAGATATAGAACGTTATCTGTTCATTTTTTAAACAGATGTAGTTACTGAAGGATTATTTCTTGTGTTGAAGCACAATATAACTGGAATTTCTTCATGCTGGTCCTGTTTTTCTTCTCTGGAGCCATGCATATTTAGCCTGATTCCTCTTTCCCTTGAAAGCCCATCAAATATTTGAGACTTGTACATGAAAATATGCATACACCCTTCTGAATATAAGAATCACATGTTCCAACATGATATCAGAGCATGATTCAATGTATTTATTTAGGAAGTCTGGTAAAGTAGAGCCTATTGCATACACTTATTAATTTGTGATTGTGGCAAACTTCTGTGCCTCCATAAACTTCAATGTCCTCACTTGTAAAATGAGCATAATACATAACTTATGAGGTTTTGAAGAAACAAATGATACGATGTGTCTAAAATTGTTAACATCTTTTCTGGCCTTTAGTAAGGCACATAATAGGAAGGTACCAGCTATTATTTTGGCATGATTTGAACATTCTTGAAAAGTCCTAGGATAAAATTTGTTTTTAATTCTGTCTCCTCTTTTGATAGGTATTAAGGTGCATATTGTATTGAAAAGAGAACAGGATTTGAAAGCAGATTATCTGGATTTTAATCCTGGGTCCTCTATTTATTAGTCTGTGACCCTTAACAAAATATCCAACCTTCCTGTCCCATTCCCACATATTGTCTCCTAAAGAAGAGATAATAATACTGCCTTACCCACATCAAAGCATTGTCAAATAGTTCAAGGCTAAAGTACAGTGTGAGTTAAAGCTTTCTTTCAATTGCAATTTTCTGTAGTAGAGTAAGGAGGAATAAAATGATAGTGCCCACAGAGAGGCAAGATAGGAGACATCAACCTAAAAGTACCTTGAACTGAATATGCCTTTGTGGAATTACAAGTACAATTCAAATGTTGACGGCACCCACAGCGCAAGGTATAAAAGCTGGTTTTTGGTAAATGCTGAAACACTGTCTGCATTAGAGTGTTGTTCCTCTTAAGAAACTCAATGGAGGATGATGTTTAGGTTGTATGAAAATTCTGCACCCCCTTCTCCTTCTATAATAGGATATATATCTGGAGGATGAGAGAACCTGGTTAGGTTCACAGAGTCTTTTTCATTGGTAATTATTTGCTCCAGTTGAATCTAGCCCGTCAACCCTCAGTGGCCAGGATGTACTTCTGGATTTTCTCTCTGACCTCAAAACAAGAATTTTAGGTATCTGGTAACCTGTTCTCATGTCCTTAGAATATTTTCATCAACTCATGCGTAAAAAGAATGCAGCATTAACATTAATGCCCAAGTAGGAGTGGCTCTCAGTGTCCCATTCCTTGAGTGCAGCATCTCAGTTTTCCTTACATCCCCATTGATTCTTCCCCTCCTATTTCTGGGAAAGCTTCAGTACTAACAATGTACAGCTAACATCATTAATGGAGACAGACTACATGCTTTCTCCCTAAAATCTCCTCAGCAAAGATATATGCTCTCATCACTTCTGTTAAACATTGTTTCTAGATGTTCTGGATGGTGCAGTAGGCCAAAATATGAGAAGAATGGTACCCATATTGGAAAGCAGCAAGTAAAAGGGTCTTTATTTTCAAATGGCATGACTGTATGTGTAGAAAATCCCAATAAAATCTACAAAAAAGCTTTCTAGAAGTGACGGAAGTCAGCAAGTTTATAGAATATGAGATCAACGTACAGAAATTAAGTGTACAGTAATGCATCACTTAACAATAGGAATACGTTCCAAGAAATGTGTTGTTAGGTGATTTTGTTGTTGTGTGGACATCATGGTGTGTACTACACACTACCTGCATGGCATAGCCTCCTACATACCTAGGCTACATGGCACGGCTTATTGCTCCTAGGCTACAGACCTGGACAACATGCTACTGTGCTCAATACTGTAGGCAACTGTAACACAATGGTAAGTATTTGTGTATCTAAATATATCTAAACATAGAAAAGGTGCAGTAAAAATATAGTAAAAAAGATAAAAAATGGTATACCTGTCTAGGGCACTTACCAGGACTGGAGTGTGCGGGTCTGGAAGTTGTTCCGGGTGAGTCAGTGAGTGAGTGGTGAGTGAAGGTGAATGCCTAGAGCATTACTGTGTACTATTGCAGACTTTGTAAACACCATACACTTAGGCTACACTAAATTTATAAACAGAATTTTTCTTTCTTAAATAATAATTTAACCTTAGCTTATTATAACTTTTTTACTTTATAAAGTTTTAAATTTTTAAAAAATTTTTGACTCTTTTATTATAACACAACTTAAAACATACATTGTACACCTATACAAAAATATTTTGTTGCTTTATATACCTTATACATTTTTTTCTATTTAAAAATTTTTTATTTTATATTTTACTTTTTAGACTTTTTTTGTTAAAATCTAAGACACAAATGCACACATTAGCCTAGGCTTAGACAGGATCAGGATCATCAATATCACTGTCTTCCACTTCCACACCTTATCCCACTGGATGGTCTCCAGGGGCAATAATATACATGGAGCTGTCATCTATGATAACAATGCCTTCTTCTGGAATACCTCCTGAAGGACCTACTGAGGCTGTTTTACAGTTAACTGTCTTATTTGTGTAAGTATAAGGAGTGCACTCCAAAATAATGATGAAAAACATAGTAAATATGTAAACCAGTAACATAGCTGTTTATTATCATTATCAAGTATCATGCACTGTACACAATTGTATGTGCTAGACTTTATGCAACTAGCAGCACAGTATGTTTGTTTACACCAACGTCACCACAAACATGTGACTAATGCATTATTGTATGATGTTATGATGGCTGCAATGTCACTTGGTGATAGAATTTTTCAGTTCCATTATAATCTTATGGACCATCATTGTATATATGGTCCATCATTGACTGAAACAACATTATACAGCACGGGACTGTATTTCTATATATTAGCAATGAGCTGTACTATATGTTAATCATAAAGGAAAAATTTATAAATTGAACTCTATTGAAATTAAATCTTCTGTTTGTGAAAATATGCCATTAAGAGAGTGCAACGCAGCTCACAGAGTGGGAGAATATGTTTACCACACACATATCTGACAAAAGACTCAGATCTAGGAACTCATATAAAGAACTAGTATGAATCAATAAGAAAAAGACAGAAGATCCAATTAAAAACTAGGCAAAAACAAAAAATTCAAGCAGAAACTTCCCAGTGGCTAAGAAACATATGAAAAGATGCTCAACTGTATTTGTCATCAGGGAAACACAAATTAAAACTACTAGCTTGTATTACTACACAGCCACCAAAATGACTAAGACGAAAGAGACGGTAAGCACTAAGAGCCAGTGAGGATGACAAAAATTGATACTCTTGTATTCTGCTGCTGGGAATAAAAATTGGTATTTCCACTGTTGAAATCGGCTTGGAAAAAT
This sequence comes from Lepilemur ruficaudatus, assembly GCA_963574885.1. NCBI lineage: Eukaryota > Metazoa > Chordata > Mammalia > Primates > Lepilemuridae > Lepilemur > Lepilemur ruficaudatus. The sequence goes on from CAUYRT010081831.1 coordinate 20,145, forward strand.
GAAATGACGTATGCTCCATGACCCAGTAATTCCACTCCAAAGCACATAGCCAACAGAGATGACTGCTTTTGTCCCCCAAAAGACATGAACATAATTATTTGTAGCTATACTATTAAAAGAGTCAAAACTTGGAAACTATCCAAATGTAATCACACAAAGAAAGACCGAACAGCAATGAGGATGAAGAACATTACATAGAGCAGTATAGACGAATCTCACAAACATAATGTTAAGTAAAAGAAGCTGACACAAATAAATACATACTTATATTTTTTATACAAAATGAATTTCAGACAGGGAAAACTAAGCTGTTAGACATCAGGATCACAGTTACCAGCGGGGGAGTTGCAGCAGTGTGATTAGTTCAAGTGGTGGTTAGTTCAGTTCATGAAAATTCATCCAGCTATGAAATTATAATATATATAGTTTTCTATATGTATATTGCACATCAACAAAAAGTGAAAAATAAGAAGGTGAAATAAATATATTTCCAGACAAAGCAAGACCTAAGACAATTATTGCTGGCAGACATGAAGTAAAAGAAATTCTTCATGCAGAAGAAAATGGTCCCTGATGGAAACATGGAAATACAGGAGGGAATGAAGTTTAACAGTATAAGCTATAATGACTGGAAATAAAAAAGAATTAAATTGTTATTATTCATAGGTGATATGATTAAAAATGTATAGGTAAACTGATAGAATTAATAAGTAAATTTAACAAGATTATCTGATATTCAATAAATATGTAAAAATCAATTTTAGTTTGTATACCTATAATGAGCATCTAGAAAATGAAATTTATAAATAAATTTATAAATTTATACAGAAGTGGGCAAAAGACATGAACAGGCGCTTTACAGAAGAAGATATCCTAGCAGCCAAAAAAGTGAAGAAAATATGCTCAACCTCATTAGTCATCAGGCAAATTTACATTAAAATGGAATTAAAATAAAACATTCAGTTAAATTCAAGTTAAAAATCACACTAATATCTATGAAAAGGACTAAAATTAAAAGGACTGGCAATTCTAAGGATTAGAGAGAATACAGAGCATCTGGAGCTGTCATATACTCTGGCGTGATTATAAATTGGGACAAGGACTTAGGAAAACTGGCAGTATCTATGAAAGCTGAACGTGTGTATAGCTAATGACCTAAAAATTCTATCTTTATATTCAGCAGCAAAGCATACATATACATACCAAAATATGTGCAAGAATTTTCATAGAATTATTATTCATAATTTCTTCAAACCAGAAAACTAAATTGTTCATTAACGGTAGAATGAAAGAAGTGCAATACAGCCTCAATGAAAATCAAGAAACTATTGCCACTTGCAACAGTGTAGATGAAACTCATAAATAACATTGAGAGAAAGATGTCAAAAGCAATACATATTGTATGATTTCATTTATATAATATAAAATTCAAAAACTGGCAAAACTAATCTGTATAGTATTGGGGTCAGAATAATGGTTAGTCTTAGGATGAGTGTAGTTTTCAAGAAGGGAAAGTTCTGGTAATATTTTGTTTTTGCATTTGAGGGGTCTATATTAATAAATGGTTGTGTTAATTTTGTGTAAATTCATAGAGCTGAATACTCATGGTTTGTGTTTACCATATTTGTGTTATAATTCAATAAAAAATCTTAACAACAACAACAACAACAAAACAGCTGCTTTAATAACTTATTCCTACATTTCTCACCAGAGGAACATCTAATCCACAATCCTTGTCTATCTCTGATCTGTATTATATGTATATATGCTACCAACATCCTATAGATAAAAAAATATTTATGGCAACACTTTGCTTTGAGAGAGGATGGCCAGTTGTATGGGACTAATGAGGCCAGTTCAGGATATTGTAGTGTTCAGAGGTGAGGGGGATGTTTTCAATTTTCCTTTATTCAGAATTCCCAGCAGGGACCCACCTACTCTTCCTTTCTGTAGCTCTTGTGTCAACAACACAGACAGATCTCAATTGGCATTTGTTTAGATAAATCAGTGGCATTGTGTGTGTGTATGCATGTATTTTTATATTTCATTTTTTAACTTTTAAAATTGTAAGATATGAAAAAAATGAATACAGCATATATACTTGTAACCACACCAACAAAGTTAAGAAACAGAGCATTACCAGGTTACAGAAGGCCCCTTCTGCTCTGGGTGACCCTCCTTCATCTCTGTGCATGTAAGAGTGTGTGTGTGTAAGTGTGTGTGTGTGTGTGTGTATTTGCATTGATACACTATTTTAATTTATCATTCATATTTCAATTTTGAAAGTTGACTTAACAATGTGCTTTGTAGCATTTCCCCCTTCAGCAAAGGATTCAATCTAAGGTTAGAGATTACATTCAGTTGTCAGGTCTCTTTAGCCTCTTTTAATCTGAAATATTTCCACAGCTTTTCTTTGTCTTTTCTGACATTGACATTTTTGAAGACTGTAGTCCTCATCTCTGCTTTTATTTATTTTTTTTTGAGACAGAGTCTTACTCTGCTGCCCGGGCTAGAGTGAGTGCCGTGGCGTCAACCTAGCTCACAGCAACCTCAAACTCCTGAGCTCAAGTGATCCTACTGCCTCAGCCTCCAGAGTAGCTGGGACTACAGGCATGTGCCACCATGCCCGGCTAATTTTTTCTATATATTTTTAGTTGTCCAATTAATTTCTTTCTATTTATAGTAGAGACGAGGTCTCGCTCTTGCTCAGGCTGGTTTCGAACTCCTGACCTTGAGCAATCAGCCCGCCTGGGCCTCCCAGAGTGCTAGGATTACAGGCGTGAGCCACCGCGCCCGGCCACTCATCTCTGCTTTTAAAAAGAACATTCCTCACCTTGTGTTTGTCTGTGTTTCCTCTAATCATGGCTAGAATAAGATTATGTAGTTTTGGCTATAATACTGCACAGATGACACTGTGTCCTCTTCAGGGTATCACATCTGGAGGTACACGATGTCCATATGTCCCTCATTGGTCATGTTCATTTTGATCATCCATTCAAGGATTGTCCAATTTCTCCACTGTATATTAATTACTGTTTATTTTTTTCCTTTGCAACTAATAAGCATTCTGTACAAAGACATGGAAATATGCTGTTCCTTCTTAATTTTCCCAGTGACTTAATGTCCATTGAGGATTTTTGCCTGATTCAATGGCTGCCAATGATGATTTTCCAACTCCAGCCCCAGCATATAAATTGAAAAGTGTAAAATAGAAACAATTTTCTAGGGAGACTATCTGATTGATTGGATGATTCATTCATTCACTCATTAATTTATAAAACAGCATTACTTGGCATTTATTGTATAACTAGAATTGTTCAAGGTCTCAAGGGGATCTAATTTTTTAAAACAAAAAGCAGACCCTGGATTTGCAACACCTTCAATCTATGGAAGAGGTAATGAGATACCAGTTGGCCCCTACCATTCTACTATAAGAAGTTATTTATTTATATGTCTAAATAACTCTTTGGTTACTTATTTATTTATCTATTATTATCCATATAGACTCTTGAAATCCTATTTTTTAATTGTTTATAATTTTTTGCTGAACTTAATTTTCTTTGGTGCTAACATTGTTCCAGGTTAGGCCAGTGAGAACCGCCTCAAGCTGACTGCTGTGTTGTTGTTACATCCTCCTTCCTCTTTTTCTTGAGCACCCCCTTAGTTTCTGGTACAACACATTCATCCAGTTATTTAAGGTCTAATTCACATGTCTTCTTTTCTAGGGCAACCCCCAAGACTAACTCTGCTCCAAAGATGGTTTTATTTTTCAGCACATTTATGTAAAATTATACTGAATTCTCTAATTCTTGTTTACTGTTGGAATTAATTTCTAAGTGCTAATATACTTTATCTCTTCAATAGTTTATGGGTATTTCAAAATCAGGTCCTGATTTTTCTAATTTAAAAATTAGATCACTCTTGGGACCTTGAACTGTTCTTGTTATATAATATATGTAAAATAATGCTGTTTTTATAAGTGAATGAATGGAGCAAATAGTCTCCCTAGAAAATGTTTTTAGTTTACATTTTTTTATTTATATGTTTTTTGGAAACTGACCTAAATGTTGGAGGGTAAAGTAAGAGGAGAAAGTGGAGGGAATTTGGTGTCCCCATGCTAATGATATAGAGAAAATAAGAACAAAAAGTCAACGTCCTCATAACTTAATTTCAATGATCTCAGCCAACTGACTGGGTGATTTATTCTTTTTGTTCATAACTTGTGGCAGTTTTATTACATCATTATATTTTAACAGGTGTTAAAGTTCATTTTTGAGATAATATAGTTAATATTTTAATTTATTTTTGGTAAAAATTGTCTTTTTTTTAATTAAAATTCATTTCTTGCCTAGATTAAATAATTTTAAAAGTTATTGACTGTCTTGCTAAAGAATTTTTTGATGGGGAACTAATTTCTTATCAAGAGGTGAATAGAAGCCTTCACCCCTTGATGCTATTGATCTGATCCTGTTGTGTCTCTTTCTCCTGCTTGGCCCCTAAACCTGCAGAGATGAGAGGAAGTATGTTTGTGAGCATGACTCCCTTGATTTTTGCTCCACTTCTATAGGATGCATGAATTTATTCCATTTGTTAAATTCAGCAAAACTTCCTAATCTGAGCTAGTATGGAGAGATCGAGTGAATACCAGAGAATATTTATAAAATGAAATTTTCAATTTTTAAGAGTAATATTGTAACTTCTCTTCAGGACATGTTTTTTGTGTTAAAAGTCCTTGGAGATTTGATTAGCTACAGTTATTAGCCTATTAATCATTTGTATTCAATTGGTTGTGTTTTTCATAGACACAGGGAAGGCTTGGGTTGGATGCAACTATGGAGGTCATAGAGTCAGCCCTGCCCACCTTACAGGTGAGGAAATTGTGACCCAGAGAGCTTCATGAGAGCTAGCTAGTGTCAATGTTGGTAAAAGAACCAGCTCTTTCACTCTTGGTTGAGTGCTCTGTCTACTGTATCTCAGAACACAGCTAGTGTGTTCTGCTTATTAAAGTCACTCCTCTCACCATTTGATTAGTAAACCTTTATAATTTAAGAAAGCATGGAAACCTCAGCTAGGTGTGAGCATTACTCTGAATTCCAAATATCTCAAGTCTAAATTTTTGTGTTTTTACTGTAGTTCTTACTAAGCCATTAAAAGTTTCAGGCACTCTTTTGTTGGTAAGAAAATGAATAAACCAGGTACAGAATCTGCACTATACAAATTTCTGCATTCTGTAAAGGCTTTCAGATTAATTCATAACTTATTTTGCTACATTGCTACATTACAATAAACATTGCTATTAGCAGCAGCATATTCTCTGTGCTAAGCGTCATGCCATGTTATGCTACTTAGCTCTTCTGTGCTCAGCTATCCTCTAGCAATTTCATTCATTCAGTAAATATTTGAGATTTATTATGTAGCAGACTCAGTGCTTACAATTGGGGATATGAGATAACTTATAAGAATTGATCACAAACCTCTTTGAGCTTGGTAGACAATTGAAAACCAAAACCACTAAAAGGAGACATTTTTATGGAGGAAGAATTTGGAATCATGAGAACATATGACAGGAGGACCTAACAGTTCTGGAAAGGATGCTTAAGTTGAGACCTGGAAGGTAACTAGGAGTTAGCCTGATGAAGGGGCAGGGAAAGGCCATCCTAGGCAGAGGGAACAAGGTGTGAGAAAACTGGAGGCAAGAGAGCTCTGCGAGAACAGCAATGACTGGAACATGGACAGTCAGGGGAGTTAGGAGAGATGGACTTAAGAACTAATAAAAGGCCTTGATTCCAAAGATTCCAGAGGGCCATGAAGGCCATGTGAAGCAGTTCTGACTTTATCCTAAGGCAGCAAGAAGCCAATAAAGGATTTGTACTTCTCTTTAAGGCACTTGTCATATTATCATATTATTAATATGTTATAACCATTGGTTTACAGGTGTGCCTTGCTGTTAAACTCTACACTTCAGAGAGAAAGGCTTTATATTTTCCATCTGTGTATACTGAGTGTCTAACAGCATGCCGGAAACAGAACAGGTGTGTAGGGAATCACTGAAAGCTGAATGAGTGATATAGTTAATGACAAGTAATTGTCACCATTCTCCCTAGTTCCAGCCTCTGACAGAAGGAAGGCTTACTTTGCACATATGGCTATGGTAGAGTTAAATGCTTTCTGTAGAGAAGGCAAGATAAATTTCTGAGATGTCCTAGAACTATGTTTGTTAAGATATAGTTGTCTTCACTATATCCCCGAGAGAAAAGTGTAAGAAGTTTAACTTGACTCTTAGGTCATGGGGAAAATATCTGCTAGCTATGAATACCTGATATCTTTGTTGTTTGATCCTCACAACAGCTTAATTTTGGGTCTAGCTAAAAAACAGTAAGAAATGCTTCTCCTTTAAAGCATTTGTTGGCAAAAGCCCTGTAGCTCTTAGGCCATTCTTTACAGGGAAATATTGACATTCTGAAGAACCCGGCCATCGGTGACCCCATGCTTACAGGCCTTCTGATTCCCACTAAACACCGTTTAAAGCGGCAAAATTCAGGCACCGTGGCCTGGGGTCAGCCCTACATCATCTGTTATTTACGTAGGTCTGTTGGTGTTCAGCATAAAATCACTGTACTATTTGGTGATTTTGTAAATCTCCCTTTTGTTCTATTTTTAATCAGGGTAAAAATCCACAATTACAGAAAACAGTTATTTTTGACAATATAGAGTGCAGTTGTGGTTGGTCTTGATAATTATATTTATTGTTAAATGATTTTACTCATTTCTGACCTTCTCTTCAGGATAGGTAGTAGCAAATATCCATTCAGTATTTATTGCCATGGAAACTAAATCTAGGCTAACTTGGCTGTTTCAGAGATGTTTATTGGTCTGTGGGTTTCTTTGTGGGGCTCTTTGCCAGATGCTGCAATCCCTTAAGATCTCTTTCCATTAACGCTTGTGTGTGTTTGTGTGTTTTGTGGGCTTCTTCACTTGAATTAGTAGTTTCTTTGATCTAAATCTATTTCTAAAAGTACTATGTGGATTAGTTCCAACCAGGGAAGGCCCCTATGGTCATGTTGCCTGCTTGCATTTGTATGCATGTGTGGCCGTTGAAGAAATACATAGGTGAAACTGCTATTATTTCCTCCTGAGGTGTAAAATGCCAGGTTTGGCCATCTTTCTCTGGAAAGGCTGCTGTTTTCCTTCTATAATTGATCCTGATCATGTGTGTGTGCATGTGCATGTGTGTATGCAGACATGTGGGAAGGTATATATATATGTGTGTGTGTATATATACTTAATATATACTCTTAACTGTCTCCACTGATAATTCATGTGACTCAATTATATGAAGGAATAAGTTCTTTGGTGCAGTTGACATTGCAGTTGTTTTTAAATTTCTCCTTGATCTAATGGAGCAAACGTATTTTGGATTGGGCTCTACTACTGTCTTACACTTGCATCCCATAAAATGCTATAATGTAAATTGTGCCTACAGTGCCCCAGCACTACCAAATTAGATGTTTCTTTGAGTGAGTGCGAACTTAACTTCAGAATGAAAATAGGTCTCAGTGGAAAATACAAAAATGAAGTGATAAACCACACTGCCTATGAGTTTTTAGAAGTGATATCTAATATAATATGGTGTAGAGAATTTCCAGCACCCTCTGTATTAAACCTATGCATCCACCTTGCCTTGACGGGGCTGCTGCACATGGAGCCCACTGCCAGCGAGCCTCTGTTGATTGACTGCAGATGATGGCATTTCCACTGCAAGATGATGGCAACCAGGTGTCATGTGAGGCTGTGCTGTAGTGACAGGTGCCTCATAGATACAGTAGGGGAAAAGAATCGTGAAAAAAACTGAGGTTGAACTTTCTTTTCTTCCTTGGTAGCAGTTTGCTCTTCTGAAAGGGGAGGATAGATGTGCCTTTCTAGAAGTTTTCCCTTGTGAAGGTTAATTTTATGTGTCAACTTGATTGGGCCATGGGATGCCCAGATATTTGGTTGAATATTTTTTTTCTGGGTGTGTCTGTGGGGGTGTTTCTGGAAGAGATTAGCATTTGAGTTTGTAGGCTAATTAAAGCAGACTGCCCTTCCCAATGTGGGTGGGCATTATCCAATCCATTGAGGGCCCGAATAGAACAAAAAGGCAGAGGAAGGGAAAATTTGCTCTCTTTCAGCCTGACTGAGCTGAGATATTGGTCTTCTCTTGCTCTTGGACTGGGACTTACACTGTTGGCTCTCCTGGTTCTCAGGCCTTCAGACTCAGACTGGAACTTACACCACCAGCTCTCCTGGTTGTCAATCACAAACACATTCCTGTCAATGATAGTCATAGTTAAAAGTACTCATTAAAAAAAGTATAGTAGTACCCCCGTATTTGTGGTTTTGCATTCCACTCTGTAAGTTACTCATGGTCAACTGTAGAACAAAAACATTAAATGGAAAATTCCAGAAATAACCAATTCATAAGTTTTAAATTGCTCTCTATTCTGAGTAGCATGATGAAATATCATCATCTAGCTCTGTCCCGCCAGGCATGAATTATCCCTTTGTCTAATGTATCCAAGCTGTGTATGCCACACACCTGTTAGTCATCTGCATTGTCTGCTCCTGACATCCAGCTATCAGCACCATCATGGCGTCATGAGCTCAGATCACCCAAAGCAGATGATCCTCCTTCTAACATATGGCCAGAAGGTCAATAGTAGCCTAATGCTACATCACAATTCCTATGTCATTTGCCTCACTTCATTTCACCATGTAGGCATTTTATTGTCTCACATCATAACAAGAAGGGTGAGTACAGTACAATGAGATACACAGAGAAAGAGAGGCCACATTCACATAACTTTTATTATAACATATTGTTATAATTGTTCCATTCTATTATTTATTGTTAATCTCTTACAGTGCCTAATTTATAAATTAAACTTTATCGTAGGCATGTATAGGAAAAAACAGAGAATAGATAGGGCTCAGTATTACCCACAGTTTCAGACATCCACTGGGAGTCTTGGGATGTATTCCTAACAGATAAGGGGGGGTACTGTATACACCTAAGCTCAGGTAAGTTTCTTTTCTCAATGTGAGGTTCACATCTCATGAATTTCTTCCTCAAGTTTTCTCTTTTATTTTCAAACTCTTTGTCCTCATTCGAGAAGAGGCATTATTTTTTTCCTTCTATATCTGGTAACTAACCTAAAGCTAGCTTCCAGCAGTGGGTATCTATGTTTTTTCCCTCGCAGTCTGCAAAGGAAGAAGTTTCAGCTGTCAGTTCTTCCTCAGATTGAATTGAATCCTGTGAAAGAAAGTATGGTCCCATGGTCTGAACTCAACTTCCCCAGATTTTCTCCAGTCAGGGTTGGTTTCCTTGTTTTCTCCCGACTGGCACACTTAACTCACTCATCCCACTCACATTCCTCCTTTGATAATGCCTATCTACACCCAGCAAACTTCTTCTCTCCAAACTTTGGTTTGTGAAGACTCTGAACTGCATCCTTACGTTGACTAGAACAATAGTTAGGATGCAATGCTTGCTCCCATCTGCTGCCACTCACCTTTAATAACATCCTTCACTTTCTCACCACCCTGCACTGATGCTAACTCTTTGGTTTAACTTGATGTGGACTTTAACACTCTCTCTGATCAGGGCAACCTCTGAACCTGTGGCTCTCATTATCCTCATCTAGAGGAGCCCAGCCCTCTGCTTCCCTCAGGCAGACATAATTGCTCCCATTGTACCTGCTCCTCACTCATCTTTAAGTTTTGCCATGTTGCTCTGCTTCTAACCTGAAATTTTCTCTCTCACCTTTATTGTTAACACCGTTTGTCTTCCTCTGGAAAATGTGTATTTATGATTCACCCTTGAGGTCACTCTGAAGGCCAGTAGAATGATCAGGCTTTTCTCTGAACCTTACTACCACCGTGGGGAGGAGGAGTGGAAAAGAGAAACTTTTATGAATGGGACAAAATGCTGGAAGACTGAGTAATTACTCAAAACAAAGTTACCAAGGATTGTCAAGATAAATATTTTTTCTGCCATTTCTGCCATGAGTGGAACTAGGGGCTTACCAGCACGGGGAGAACATTAAATAACACAAAGAGGGTTATTTTTTTTTCCTGCACAGATGAGGGGTTGTGTATGATTTTGACTCATCTTTCATTGGTTGTTGGAAAGATTCAATGATGCAACTTGTGAAGTGCCTAGTCCAGCATGTGGTACTGAAAGTTCAACAAAAGATTTATTCTCATTTATAAATTGATAAGATGTCCTTACATTTTTAAAAGTTGTCTTCTGCTTATGAAAACTCAGAACATCTTCTCTGACAGCCAAGGAAAAGATTTTCTGGGAACAATCAAGGTCCCAAAGAGGGGCAAAATTAGAAATGAGAATAATAGAAATAATGGGCAACGTCCTTTTTTTCACCTTTTGCAGTAGCTGGAATAAACAAGATATGTCAGTGGATGTGGATGGGGCTTGAGTGGCCATTAAAGTCACCCCAGGTCGCCACTATATCTCAGGTTTTACAGCTCATTGCACAGCTCTCCCTCTCTCCCACCGGGGTCTCCGTGCAAGGCTTTGATAGCACGCACTTTTTACTGCCAATTAGGAAGGGGACTTTTCCCTCAATGGGTCACCCTGGCTCTATAAAGTTCTCTAAACTAATCCTTTGAGTCTTGTAGGAATTGGGCTGTTCACAATGTTGCCAACAGAGACACAGCTTTTTCATAGGATTTGCTCTCAAAAGCACCGTTCAAGACGAAAGATAAAAGGAGATCATGCCTCGTTGGCATACTTTACTGTTCCTGGGTGTTCTGTGGGTTGCATAATTAGCATTTGAGGTTGCTGGTGACTTATCCTCAGTGTAGATAAAGTCACAAAATTAAAGTTGAACAAAATTAATCAGGTCCAGGGTCAGGCAGAGTCATTGCGGAGGGAGGCTTTGTTGGATCTACATTCCTGGTCACACATGTCAGTGTTTCCTTCTAAGCTTTATGGAGCCCGGAGCTCTGGGGATGATGCCTGACTGGAACATTCTTTTTAATTTATGAGACTGATGATTAAGTGGCAGCTCTTCCCAAGGGAATGCCTCTAAAATAGGCCTCAGAATTACAATTACACTATTTCCAGCTGAGGATTTTTTTTTCCTTAAAGGTTTGAGTATATCTGAAACATGTTTAAATATATTTCTATTTTTTGAAACTTAGGTATATCTTGGGGTTGTTCTGCCTTTGATTCTGCAATTTTTGGGTTTTAGCAGTCTAGTGATCATATGATTCCCAATCTCAACTGAGCGCATTTGATAGGATATACTTTTTGGGTCAAGTAGCAGCTTAAGAGAGTCATTTAGATGTCATAATATTAGAGCTTTTCTCTGCACTTAAAAGATATTTTTGGGAATAACAGATGTAGTAGTGCAACCAGAATTTCCCCAGAATTTTGAATATCGTTGCTGTTGTCTTTCATCTCTATGAATGTCAATTTTCAAAGTGGTATAGCTATTTCTTCCGTCCAATGTCTAAATTTGAAGATCAAATGCAATAATATTTGTAAACGTACCTTTGAATAAATAACATGCTGTTCGAACCCAAAGTTCTACTACAGAACACTGTGTGAGTTGATATAATCGAAAAACTGGGACACTTAATAAGAAAGGGTAGCAAAGACTGTATGTGAAGGAAAAGGAATCAATTTTTGTTGGTGCTACAAGTATGTTAAGTACTTCTCACTCTCCAGAATTTCATTTAACCTTTGAATAATCTTTACTGTCAATTCTAACTGTATAAATATGCAAACCGAGGCTCCCTTAGTTTCAGAAACTGCAAACACAGAACCATGACTCCAAAGCCAATGCCTTTAACATGGGTCTTTCTAGTAAAGTTTAAGTGTTTTATACTGGTCAAGGCAGAACTTCCCCATTATTTGTTGGGTTAGAATTTTCTTGTTAATGACTTGACAAACTTCCAGAAACATTATTTCTAAGTTATACAATGCAGAAAATTCTCTGTTCTGTAAGATGCTTAACTTTGATATCTCAGTTCCATAGTTTTACTTTTTCTATATTCTTTTTAATTAAAAATTACAAAATATTCACATACCCAAAAGAATATATAATGCATATGAAAGGTATTAAAGTGATAATAAAGATTAGACAACCACCTTTCTGTTTAAAATATAGAAGTTTATGAGCACTGGTTTAAGACATAGAGTTATTTAAGACATAAAATAGTACCAATTTTTAAGACCCTTGTATTTCTTTCTGCACTCACAACTTCAGCATTTCCCCCAAGACAGATCCACTAACCTGAATTTCAAGATTAGTATTTTCTATATGATTTTATGTGCTTTCATATATATGAATTTCTATACCAATATGGTTTTTAGTTTTGAATGTTTTTGAACATGAAATTGGTAGTATCTTACACTGTAAATTCTTCCAATACTTGCTTTCAGCTCAGAGTATGTTTTTAAGATGTATCCATATTGGCACATGTAGATGTAATTCATTCTTTTTCACTGTTTTATAAAATAACATTGTATGAATAAAGCATAATTTATCCATTCTACATTGATGTACCTTTGGGCTTTTCTCTGTTTTAGGCTATTATGAATAATACTGTTTTGGACATTATTTACATGTTTCAAAGTCCATTTTTATATAGGACTTTATATAAAATTACAGTTTCATAGATTATATAAACGTTCACATTTATTAGAAAATGCTAAATTGTTTATCCAAGTGGTTATTTTAATGTACACTTTATGAGCAGGATATAAGAATTCCTTCTCTCCACATTCCTGTCAGCAATATGTCAGACTGATTTGTCAGTATCATTGTGGTTTAAATTTGTACTCTCTGATTGCTAATGAGGCTGAAAACTTTTGCTTTCCTATGTTTATTTGCCATTCATATTTATTTTGTTAAATTCTGTACATATTTTTGCCCATTCTTCTATTGAGTTGTTTTTTCTTATTTTTAAGAGTTTTATTTAGAGGTCTATTTTCTTAATTTTATTTTTAATTGACATATAATAATTATAAATATTTATGGGGTACAGTATGATGTTTTGATACATTTATAAATTGTGTAATGATTATGAATCAGGGTAATTGGCATATCCATCATCTCAAACATTTATCATTTCTTTATGGTAAGAACATTCAAAATCCTCTCTTCTAGCTGTTTTGAAATATGCAATACATTATTGTTAACTATATCACCGACAATGCACTATTACAGGAAAACATATTGCTCTCATCTAACTGTAACATAGTATCCACTGACCAATCTCTCCCCATTGTGCCCTCCCCCCACCTTCCCCAGCCCCTGGTAAACACTATTCTACTCTCTACTTCAATGAGATCAACCTTTTCAGATTTCACATATGAGTGAGATCACATGGTATTTGTCCTTCTGTGCCTGGTTATTTCACTTAATGTGCTTCAGGTTCATCCATGTTGTCACAAATGACAGGATTTTATTCTTTTTTATGGTTAAATGGTATTCCATTATATATACATACTGCATTTTTTAATCTGTTCATCAGCTGATGGACACTTAGGTTGATTTCGTATCTTGACTGTTGTGAATAGTGCTGCAACAAACATGGGAGCACAGATATCTCTTTGACATACTGCTTTCATTTGCTTTGGTTATATTACCAGTAGAAGGACTGCCAGATCATGTGGAAGTTCTGCCTTTAATTTTTAGGGGAGTCTCCATACTGTTGACCATAATAGCTTGTATTAATTTACATTCCAACAAACAGTGTATCGGAGTTCCCTTTTCTTCATATCCTCACCAGCATTTGTTATTTTTTGTGTTTTAAGAAAAACATTTCAATGGTTTTAGGGGGCATAAGCATTTTTGTTACATGAATGAAATGTATAATGCTGAAGTCAGGGCTTTTTGTATATCTGTCACCAGAATAGTGCACATTATACTGGATAGTTAGATTTTTATCCCTCACCCCTCTCCTACCCACACCCATTCTTTGTTTTCAGTGTTTCAATTATACTACTTTATGACCATATGTATCCCTTGTTAACTTCCACTTATAAGTGAGCACATATGGTATTTGCTTTTCCGTTCCTGAGATACTTAACTTAGGATAATTGTCTCCAGTTCCATTCAAGTTATTGCAAAAGACATTATTTCATTCCTTTTCATGGCTGTGTAGCACTCCATGGGTGTGTGTGTGTGTGTGTGTGTGTGTGTGTGTGTGTGTTTGTGTATATATTTTCTTTATTCACTTATCATTTGATGGGCACTTAGGTGGGTTCCATATCTGTGCAATTGTGAACTGTGCTGCAATAAACTTTTGGGTGCAGGTGTCTTTTTGATTCATTTCCTGTAGGACAGGTCTTGTAGTGACAAATTCCCTTGCCAAAAGAGAAAGTATTACCAAAAGAAAAAGTATCGATTTTTTTTTTTTTTTTTAGATTTTTTTTGAGACAGGATCTAGCTCTGTCATCCAGGCTGGAGTGCAGTGGCACTAACATAGCTTACTGCAACATTGACTTCTTTTGCTGTCCTCCCACCTCAGCCTCCTGAGTACCTCGGCTTTAACAAAAACCAGGCTTTAAAAAAAAATGTTTGTGTAGAGATGGAGTCTTGTTATGTTGCCCAGACTGGTCTAAGAACCCCTGGCCTCAAGTATCCTCACACCTCAGCCTCCCAAAGTGCTGGGATTACACATGTGAGCCACTGTGCCTGATCTAGATTCATTTTTTTATTGAATGAGAGTTCTGTAAGTATTTTCTATAAATACTATCATTTAAAAGTACAAATGACCACCTTGGGGACAGTCTGAAGTGTGGATGTGGTTGGAAATTCACTCCTTTTAGTGTTCTTTTTGGCAAAATGT
>CAUYRT010081833.1:0-19720 GCA_963574885.1 Lepilemur ruficaudatus
AAATATATAGAAAAAATTAGCCGGACATGGTGGCACATGCCTGTAGTCCCAGCTACTTGGGAGGCTGAGGCAGGAGGATCGCTTGAGCCCAGGAGTTTGAGGTTGCTGTGAGCTAGGCTGACGCCACGGCACTCACTCTAGCCCGGGTAGCAGAGTGAGAGTCTGTCTCAAAAAAAAAAAAGAAAGAAAGAAAGACAGAAAATAAGGTACTGATTTGGTTCTTAGCAAACAAATGATAGACATTATTGGTGATTGGCAGGGTCTAAACTGCAAATCCAGTCATTAAAAAAGTTAGTATTGGTGTAAGTGAAAATTCACAATATACACGTGATCTTAGCCAAAAGGCCGAGAAGCGATAAAATTCACAATAAATAACACATGCTGCCAGGGACCACATGCAGAGAATAACTTTGTAAAAATAAACCTTGTGCTAACAGTCTGAGGTGAAAATGGACAATTTTAGAGGAAAAAACAGTTTGGCATTGAGCTGTGTAATGGCATTTGGGATTTTCTGATTCAATTTTTTTTTTTTTTTTTTTTTTTAAGAGACAGGGTCTTGCTGTTGTGCAGGGGCAAGATCATACCTCCCTGCAGCCTCCAACTCATGGGCTCAAGTCACCCTCCTGCCTCAGCCTCCCGAGTAGCTGCAAAATTTTAATGGCTTTCAGAAATTCCAAGCAACCTTTTTATTTCTCTGCCTCCTGCCACTAATAATTATACGAAATTCAGCTGCTCCTTTTCTTATTTGGGAAAAAGCCTTCCTCTTTTATATTATAAATTAAAGTAAGCCAGTATATGAGGCAGAGGAATAAAATCCTGTTGTTTTTGTGAAATCACATCTCAAAAATACTTAATGCCTTTTCATCTTGAGAAAACCGAGAGAAAAATCTTTATACGATTTGCTGGGTTTTTCACAAAATTTACTTGCTAGGGGCAAATGGAGACATTACTTTAATACGAAAGTGGAAGAGATCCCAGGCTTTTCTTCACAGCTTAACCTCATTAATGCATCTCGTTCTAAATATATATGGCCAAGACGACTTCCGAGGCATTTATTTGCATATGTGACTGTTCTTTTGTGTCATCCTACTATCAGATGGAACAAAAAATGGATATTAGGTCTGGCACTGCCTATATAGGAGAGACATATTCAAGATCTCTGCTGAATATTCACAGTAGCATCGTCAAACCAGATTTCCACATGGTCAGGCATCGAAACAATTTTTATAACCACATGGTCCGATTTTTAGCCTGCCTTCCATGGTGTCGTCTAAACCTCACGGATGCTGGACGACGAGGGAGCGGAATGTCTGTAATGACACACCACGGAGTGGTTGGGTGGTAATTAATGCATTAGGTCAAGCCACGAAAAAGCTTAGCGCTGTGGCTGCCTCCCAGCAGATGCCCGATAAATCCTGTCTGCCGTGAGAGTGTGGCTGGGGTCAGAAGACACTAACGCATGGTAGACTCCTAAGCAGCAGACACTTTAAAAATAAAGACCTACTATTAATGCCTTAGTATAATAGAATATAATATTTCCTCGTTCTTATTCTTATTCACTTTATTCACATTAGCAACCCTTAGGAAAAATGATTTTCATAACCTAGTTGTGCTTACGTATATCTACCTTTTACGTAAACAAGCTTTCTGAGGACGGCGGATGTCTGTAAGGTCTGTTTTACACCAGAAGAATGAGATTTCTTATTTTCTCTTTGGTTCTCTGAGCCAATAATAAGATAGTTAATTCATGAGTAATATGAGTACGTTTGCTATAATGGGTAATCAGATGAAAAAATTAAAATGTCCTCACCTCTTCAATATTTATCAACTTTCTCCTTTTTCCTTAGCTTTGAAAACAAACATTCTCTTGGAGTTCAAGATTGAAGTTTCCTGAAAAAAATTCTCTGGGGACATGGAGACTAATGGGAGAGATGTCAATGATTAATGGTGATTCTTAAACATCCCCTGGGGCATATGCTCTTTATCATGTCTCCCATTAGCTTTTTTTTGCCCCTCAAAGACCTGTTAAGACACTTGAAAACCTTGCATAAATGTGTTTTTTGTTCCTCTTCACCATACTGCCTTCTATCCTTACCTTTTCAAACACTGTGTTTTTCTGTTCTCTGCTTGTGAATTTTCCACTTAAAAATCTATCCTTGATTCAGGTGAGTCTTTTAAAGGGTATATGTGGCACAGACAGCTACAAACAGGCATTCAGAGAAGTTGGCAGTGGGAATCAAAATATAGTGTTACTTTTATGAAGAGGAATGAATACTGTCATCATATTTAAATAAAGCTTTGACGTTGCCCAGATGATTAGAAGCTGCATTTTTTTTTCTTGAAGTTGGTCTCTGCAATCTCCTAGCAACAATTCTCAAGTGAATTTTTTTTAGATACATTTAGGAAAAGTGCCAGGGGAATAGATTAATATTTTACTGAAGAAGTTAATTTGATTCACATGCACAGCATCTGACCCCAAAGCAGCACATTCCTGAGAAACTGCCGGAATCTTTGCATGAAAGAAATCGTCCACGACATCATAAAGAAGAGACCCTTGGAAACTAACCTTGCAGCAAATTTCAATATTTTATTCCTTAAAATAATAATGTAGTAGAGAAGTCAGAGCATTCTCCTCCAAGACTCCCACACCAGTGACCTGAATACCGTGACTTGCCACTTACATGCAACCTGCCCTTAAGCGCTCACTGCATTGTGTTCATCCTCATCTTGGCCCCTCGGCAAAGTAGCCAGAGGTAGTCACTCCATTTTTATTAATGACAACATTAAAGCAGAGAGTCAGAATATGCTGGAGCAAATTGTCCCCAAACCTTTTTAGAAGTCTTTCACCACACATACCAAATGAATGCCATTTACTTTTGTGAGCAGATGATTAGTCAATCTGCGCTACTGAATTCACAACTGAGTGGAAATCTGGCAAGGTAGAACAATAAAAAAGATCCTAAATCATTTTAATAACTAGCACGTAATTGAGATTGAGCTAGGCACCATAAAACGGTTTCATCAGCAAGTCTTTACAACCCTATGATGTAAATTTCTTTTTACACACGAGAGAACGGCAATTCAGCAAGGAGAGAGGACCCAGATCACACAGCCTGGAGCAAATGGAGCAAGATTTCAGGCCCTGATTTGTTTGCCTCATGGCCTGACCCTTTCCACGGTGAACAAGGAAGAGTGGTCAAGTGAAAAATCTCCTTCCCACCCAGAGGTGACCACACTAATAATCACCCCAAAGCCATTCCCTGTTTGTTCTATTCTCTTTGGGGGGTATAGAGACCCATCAGGGTCCCATCTCTGTGTTGGAGGAAATACAGCCTTAGAATCAGGCAGCTCTGCTAGCCGTATGTAAAAGCCGTGTTGCTTGTTTACATCTCAATGTCCTCATTTCTACATTATTGAATCTATGTAATAATATTTATTAGGTTGTGGAGGGGATTAAACGAGAAAGTATGTCTAAAACACTTGGCATAGTGCTTGCAATGAAGTAACTTACAGTCTCTTACGTAATGCTTTGTTTTTGAGATAGTTGTTGCTAAATTACTCATTTATGGCTCGCGTCTGGGTCTAGGTTACTGTTACTACTTTGCCATTCAAAGTATGATCAGAGGACTACATTATTATTATGTTATATGTTATTAATATATAACAATATTATTAATAATATTCGTTATTTATTCACTAGGCACTAGTGAATGATTATTCATTAGATAATTAATATGTTAGTTATAATTAGTAATTATATATTATAATATTTTCTATTATTATTATCTTATTCGTGCATCGTAATCATAGATTTATGGATGGTTTTGGGTTCCTATTTCGAGCTATAATAAAACTTAAAAGTTTGAGCTTTCTTTGCAGATGCAGTTGCTGTGTTGATAGTTCGTCTGTTCCGCAGCCTGATTTCTCATCCCGGAAGTACAGATTTAGTGATTTACCAAGAGGTCAGTACATAAATGAGTTCCATGAAGTCTTCCGAATGAGTAGGACTGTGTCTCATATTGCACTGAAGCATGAAGTTTCGGGTGTTTTAAAACCTCTAACAGCAGAGAGATAAGGAAGCCAATTTGCTATCCTGAGAAAAGTGACCTTTTGGTGGGCTGAGGAAGTTAGGGAGGCTGTCTTTGACCATGCTTTAGTTTAGTGACTGGTTTACGTGTTTGCATTTACTTTTGAATTGTGTGGATATTAAATTTTCCTTTCTCTTTAGAGCTATATTTTATTCATGGCATAGCACTGTTTTGAGGAGCATACTGACCAATGAGCTCTGCTTCCTAGTGTCCAGAAATCCCGTCAGGACACGGCACCACCACGTGGGAGAAGTCCTTCCAAAAGCCAATGGTATAGGCCTATTATTCCTATTTTTGTTAATATTCCTATTTTTTAGATGGGGAAACTATAGTTCTGTGGTATTTATCACTTGAGCTTGTGATTAAATAGTTTACTCAAAAGAGGCTTCACAGACCCAACATTTAAATAGATCCAAGAAAGATTCACATAGATTGATTACTCTTCACTTAGTCTGAAAATGATGATGGGATAGCCCAATTTTCTTTGGGAATATTTTATTCGATCACATTTTATTCTGCCGTACGTGTTCTTAGACAGCATGGACAGGACAATTGTCTCAATCAGCACGGCCCTGGAATTTTTTTTTTCATTTTTTTTACAGCAGCTTCATCATGCTGGAACTTCCATACCACACAATTCACTCACTGAGAGCATGAAATTCAATGTTGTCTTAAATATATCACTATTTTATTTTTTATTAATTAATTTTAAATTTATAATTAACACATAATAATTGTACATATTTATGGCATACAATGTAATGTTTTAATGCATGTATGCATTGTATGATGACCAAATTAGGGCAACTACCATGTCCATCACTTTAAACATTTATCATTTCCTTGTGGTTATAACATTCAAAATGTTCTCTTCTAGCTATCTTGAAATACCCACTATGTTGTTATTCGCTATGGTCACCCTGCTATGTGATGGAACACCAGAACTTACCCTTCTTGTCCAACTGTAACACTTATTTAACTGTAACTGGCATTGAAAAATTTTAAGGACTCCTGTTCTGATTTCATTTAGTCCTTGAACATGGAATATGTTTTATTTTCCTTTTTATTTCGATATAGTTTATTTTACTTTGACTTTTTACTACCTTATTAAAAGATAATCCACTTGCTAGCTATGTAAACCAAGGCAGATTACTTACTCACTTAGGGCCTCAATTCCCACATCTACAAAATGAGGGAAATAATAATAATATGTACTTCATAGGGTTGTTAGAATGAATGATGGCTTAATTTTTTTAAAAAGTGATTATGGCGATGCTTGGCACATAGCATGGGCTGTGTGTTTGCCAAGAAAAAAATTAAAGAAGGATAATATGTCCAGAGAAATAATTTTCTTCTAGATAATTTCTAATTGACTTTCTTATAATTACGAGAAATTGAAATATAAAACACTGGTCCCTTAGTAGAAAAATCAGCATTTTGTTTTTAGAAGTGTTCCCACAGGTTTATTTGGAGTGTGCTGGAGGGCTCAGAGTTCTTCCTCTCTAGCCTGGAATTCTCCAACAAGAGTGTCACTTATTCAAGGGCTAGCAACATATTTTACTCATTTTTACCCTTGGAGCAAAACAGAGAATCTGCCAGAAAGTTGGTATCTGATAAATGTTGGTTGAATTAATGAGCTTTTCATTCGTTCTTAGTTATTTTACTGGAATGTTCAGCTTAGTCAAACGCCTCCTCTTCCGGACAGCCCTGGTTAGCCCAGACGCCCGGGACTGTGGCAGGCGACCGCAATGCTCCTGCGGCGGGAGAATTCTCACAGCACCGGGAGTGCCTGGAAACGCCGGAGGCTGACAGCACAGTAACTTCGAGAAACCGGGCCACCCAAAGTTCTGCACCCTCCAGTTGCATAATTTGAAATAAGTTTTGAATACGTGACAATGGCTTCAGTATCCTTCTGTCGGTGTCATCGTAAAGGAGCGCATCAAAGTATCTCATGCGGAAAAAAAAAAAAAAACTAGTCATGATCATTGCCTGGAATTTTAAGCCATTTTGTCCAATGAGTGGAATAGCTTTTTTAAGCTCTCTCTAGGGAAATTCCATACTTTAAAAATTGTTTAGCAAATGTTTATTGAACAATCAGGAAAGTAAAATAATCTCTTGACCTCATTCAAACCATTTTTTTTTGCAAGTTGTAGATATGTATTTTTTAAAATATTGCCATTGTTTTTCAAAATATTTATTAATGTCCTGGGTTCTTAACCACGTGAGTGCTCAGTGAGTTTCAGTATCACTATCATTATTATTATTATTATTGGTACTAGCATCTTTGATACCCTCCACTCCTCACCCCTCCAATTCTCACCACCGTCCACTTGCTTTTTGGCCTAATCATAACCTTCCTCAGGCGTGATTCCAGCCTGGCTTATGAACTCCTTCTGCTTCCTATTCCCCTAAGGCCAGCAAGAGTTGTGGATTGGGGTTCGTTACCAGAAACCAAGCCCTAAATCACCTCCATCACCTCCTCCCACCGGTGGCTAGATGGGCGCAGCAAAGCTACTTCTGCGCGCCCTTTCCCTGCACCGGGGGCGGGGCGGCTGCTGCTCCAGGTAGGTGCGAGGCGGGCGGGCACGATGCAGAGAGTTTGGGAAGAACAGGGCAGGTGGAAAGTTGCTGGAGTTACGCACGAAAGCAGAGCAAAGGCGGGTGAATGAGCGGGTAGAAGGGGGGATTTGTTCCGGATGAGGGTGTCAGTGATGGAGAAAAATGCGTGCGAGAGCGAAGATACCCAGGGAAGTTGCCATGGACACAGACTCTTTCGGTTCTCCTTTCCTTAAGTGTTTTTCTTTTTGATAATGTCATCTCAGAAAATTGTCTTTTTTCTTCACGACGTCCTTCTCAGGCCTGGAGGATGTAACGCTGATGAAAGTAGGCATGTTTAAGCAAGAGATAGCGCAAGACGAAAGAAACCCAGTGAGGCGTTTCCTTTTAGCTGGTCGCGGCGGTGCCTGCGCTCCGCGACGTGAGCGGATGGCATCGTGCAGAGCACAGGATAAAAGCAGCCGAGCAGCGCGTCTGCTCGGTGCCTGCCCTGCGTTGGTTTGCTAGGGCTGCCTTAGCAAAATACCTCGGCCTGGATGTCTCAAACTATAGAAGTTCTTTGTCCCACCGCTCTGGAGGCGGGAAGTCCAAGCCTCCTGAAGGTGGTGGCGAATCTGTGCCACTCCTCCCTCCGAGCTTCTCGTGCCCACTGACGGGCATTGTGGTTCCTCGGCTTGCAGAAGCGTGACCCCGATGCCTGCCTTCGTCATCATGTGCCATTCTCCCTGCATGCGTGTCCAGGTCCAGATTTCCAGGTTTTAGAAGAACATCAGGCATATTGGGCCAGGGGCCCACTCTTCTCCATTACGGCTTCATCTTAACTACCTACATCTGCCTGGCCCTGCTTTCCAGTAGGTCACATTCTGAGGGAGTTGGGACTTCAACACATGCGTTTGGCAGGAGGGGACGCAATTCAATCCATAACAGTGCCAGTTTGGGAACATTTAACTCAATTCTGTGTTACTGGAAAAGCATCATTTAGGTTGGGTGTTCTTTCCTTGGCTAGGTCTTTTTAAGGAATAAAACCCATGAACTTAAAGCCCTCTAACAAAATGCAACTCCAAAGCTACCCAAATATAATAGAAACACTCGTGTATCTCACATGGACAAACCTCTCTGTACGGAGCGAGAGGAGGGCATCCGGGTGAACTGGCAATGGGCGAGCAGCGCAGCTGAACACACTGGTCCGAGTTTTGTCTCCTATAGGTCCGTCCTGAAATCACAGAGTCCTCCTCTTTCAAACTCAGGCCCAAGTTACCCGAAGAGATTTTTTTAATAAACTGTTTCTATCCTGACCCAAATGTACTCTATCCAAGTCCGTCTTCACCCCTTCTCCTGTTGGTGAAAGCAAACCCTCCATTAGGCTGTCTCCAATCTCTAGACGTGGGCGTCTGATCACTCAGCCTTTAAGCAGCAGGGAGAGGTAATTCCATTTCTGTTTTGTCTCTAGAATATTTTCACAAACACTGTGAAGACATTTAGTTCTAACCAAATTTACTCCGCACACATCACACCCTCTCTGCCCCTACATGTATGTGCACACACACATACACACACATACACATACACACACACACATACATACACAAACTCCCTCCCTGTGCTGTGGGAAACTTTTAGGGGCAGTTGCACATGGAATCTTCATTAACACTCCCTGAGCAGTTGTCAGCTATTGGATTGAACTTGAAATTGAAGAGTGTCTTATTTTTGACCGTGAACCATTATTAATACCTACAGGGAATTGGGAAGAAATGTGAGTCTGATTAAAAGGTGAAGATGAGGGAAAAGCCATAGGGTTAATTAGCATGACAGCAAGAGAATCACAAAAATAATTTTATTTGGAGTTTCTGAATAACTGGAAGCTCAAATTTATTTTTTAGATACACAGGCTGCTTCTCCCCCTCCAAAAACAGTTGATATCAGAAAGAAGCAAACATTGCATACATATCTTTTTCCATTTATTGTAATTTTTATTGGAAAAGGACTTTTATTGTCCTTCAAAATCCCCAAACAGGGTTTTTGAATAACAACACATGTGCTTGCATGATTGGGAGAAAATTCTTGAGTCTATTTTTTGTAAAAATACAAAATATGTGTATTTATAAAAGAGAAAGTTTTAGGAAGAAGATAAAGGAAAGTGTGATTGTTGATTTTGAGCATAGTCTAGATTTTTTTTCATTCAAAAACAAGAATTAAAAAAAATAGTATTTGTCCAAATATTTCAAGATTCCTTCCAATAGGTACCATCAAAGCACTTTTTTTTAATTGGACCTTCTCCCTCGTTGCTGCATCAGAAGAGTGATTCCAGAGGGGCAAATGAACATTTATAAACACACACACACACAAATTTAATTGCTGGCATCCCTCTTTTCAAGTTTTGTATCCTTAAAGTGTTGAGGATTGCGCTAGAAATAGTGGTGCTCACTCAACATTTCGTCACTGCCCATACTTTCGGCCTCCTTGCAACTTTACAGGACCTTGTGACTCGTTTTGGTTAATGGTTGTGGCTGGAAATGATGTGTAATGTTTGTTACTTTAGCATAACAGTCTCTCCCAGCTAACACAAAGGTTTTGCACAATATACATCACAATACACTTTAATTTTTCAGAAATCAGCAATTTTATCTTTCTAGTGTAAAAAAGATGGAAAAGTTGTATTGTGACAGTCATGGACTCTCAGTCTTGGGTCATCTTTCTAGCTGGGGGAAAAGGAGGAGCTGACATAACCTTTCTCGCTGGGAGGTCTGTAATGTGTGGGAAGACAGATCAGATTGCCCATTCTGAAAGGACAAAACGACCACTTGAGTAGAATTTTTGGGTGCTAACTGATCCCTTTTTCACTTAGGGGACACTCAGGGCTACACAGAACATTTGCATAATTTAAACACGCTTTTAATTTCCATTTCAAATGTTTAATGTTTAAATATTTAAACGTTTGAATCCTTCTGCTGTATTTTAAGTAGCAAATTCAACTCTGGCAGCCATTGCATTATCTTAAAAGATAATAACCCTCCTTAAAAATCATTTGAACTCATCCGATTTGAATATTCAATTCATGATAAAAAATGTAAATATTCTCTTCAAAATCAATGTTTAACAATAATCAGGCCTACTAAAGTTATCTTTCAAGAAAGCAATTGCCTAAAGAAAGAAGCAGTGCAAAAGGAAGCAACTGGCCCTCCAGGGATATTGCTCCAGGACAATCTACCTTCCTCTCTGTGCAGAGATATTTCTGCACAGATTGTATAGACACTGCAGCCTCTGAAACACTCAGTAACTGGGGATATAGTCAGTCCCGTTTCCACTGCTGTAAACGGTGCATTGCAGAGTCCCCACCAGCTTTCTACTACACCTTCGGAGGTCCCAGTTAAAATTAAAGCAAGAGAGGACCTACCATTTGTAAGTTATCACATTGATGTTGTCAAAAAAATGTTTTTAATGGTTTTGTTTAAGTAAAACCAGCCAGAAGTAATTTTTAAAAACTATTAAATAAAACTTTTTCCTTTAGCATCCTGTAACACTTTGATGTCTCCTGCTCTGGTAACCATAGCAAATGTATCTAATGTTTCAGAAAACTCCCAGTGCAAATCATCATATGGGAACACAGATTATTAATACCATAATCCTTCTCCACAATTTTAAATGTAGGATTAAAGATTAAATTTAAATTAAATTTTAAATATAGGATTAAATAGGATTAGAGATTAGGGCTATCTGCTTCAGAACCAGACGTGTAATTAATTCTATGTATCTCTTGGGTATTACAGTTAAGGAAAAGTGAAAACTTTGTGTTCTTAACAAAAGGAGGTGTTAAGAGGGAAAACCTGCTGGCTCTCTGCAACTAAAAGGCTAGGACTACATATATTTCCTCTTATTAATATATACTGATGTTCCTAGCTTGAAGTATCAAGATTTATGTATTTCAACTGACAAATTTGGAACTGTCTGTGATTTTGGATTTATAAGTACTATGCTAGGCACTAGACAATATGAACAAAACTAAATATGACTCTTGTCACCATACTGCTTGGGATAGTGATGGAGATAGGGATTACACAAATCATGTAAAATTATATTTGTGATAAGGACACTAAATGGATGGTATCTGGAGCCATAACATCATGCAGACAAGGCATATGATATAGGTTGTATGTCAGGCAAAGCTTCCTTGAGTAAATTATAATAGAGATGAAATCTGAAGATTGGCTTTTGGCAAATGAAGTGGGAGAGGAACAGTGTTCCAGGTAGAGACAACAGTATGTGTTAAGGATTTGTAGTCAGAGAATACTCAGACACTGCATTTTTCATCTTTAGAAGTCTGATTTATTTTTCACTATTTTCCATGTCTCTGCAGGTTCAGTGCTTCTTGAACATATGGCATATAGTTATACTAGCTGCTTTGATGTTCTAGTCTACTAAATCTGTGTTATTTCTGGGTCTGTTTCTATTGACTGATTTTTCTTTTCATTATGGGCTCTATTTTCCTGCATCTTTGTACATCCGGTAATTTTGATTGCATGCTACAAAATGGGAATTTTACCTTTTTGGGAGCTGGGTATTTTTGCATTTTTAAACACATCCTTGAATTTGTTCTATGATGCTGTTAAATTACTTAGAAACACTTTGATCCTGTCTTTTGCATTTAAGACTTGTTAGGTGGAACCAGAGCAGCCTTTAGTCTAAGGTTAATCTTGCCCTATTAGTAAGGCAGTGATCTTTTGCATATTCTATCCAACACCCCTTGAATTATGAGGTTTTCCATTCTGACTGCTGGATGCATGAGCTATTCCCAGCACGGGTGGGATTATTATAACCCAGGGGTTATTTCCACTGCTCTTTTGGGTGTTTCTTTTTCCAGCCTTGGGTAATTTCCTCACATACATTTGCAGATCAATACTCAGCCAAAGATTCAAGGGGGACCATCTGGAGCTCTTTCTCTCTCTCTGCAGTAGTTTTCTTCTGTCCAGGACTTTGTCCTGTCAAACTAAACAACAAACAGAGGGGGAGAATTTCTAAAAGAAACTGGTATTTATTTGGGAATAGCATTATAATGGAAATACATATGTCATGGAAAACTATGTACATATTTAAAAAGGTTGAGGCAAAGGGAAGTTTTTAAAGGCAACATGAGGAGAATTACACAAGTTGTTTTGAATCAATTACCTTTGGCTACAAGAATTGATAACAAGGGTGGCGTCAGTCTGAGGTTGGACAGGAAGTTGCTGGACAGACGTCCTGTCAGAAGTGTTTTCCATGTAAGGTCGTCATGGCTTTGTGCAAGGTTGTGGTTTGTGTGGAGTCTTTTGTAATAGTTCTATTTTGTAATAGTTATCAAGCATACGTGCAAAAGAACCTTCCCTTCATGGCCTTCTCCAGCTCCATCTGGTCAGGGCTTGACACAAGTGATTCCATTTTGATCCTGACGATTTTCACAGCCCTGTGAACTGCAGCTGCCTTGGCCTCCTTGAACTCTCCGATCCATCTCCTCAACTGGGGAAATCAATGGCCTTGTCCTGGTTCTTCCACCCTCTTAGCCTGTTTTGCTCTGCTATACCAAATACGTGAGACTGGGCAATTTATAAAGAAGAAAAATTTTTTTTTTTTTTTTTTTTTTTGAGAACACAGTCTCACTCTGTTCCCCGGGCTGTAGAGTGCCGTGGCATCAGCCTAACTCACAGCAACCTCAAACTCCTGGGCTCAAGCAATCCTTCTGCCTCAGCCTCCCAAGTAGCTGGGACTGCAGGCATGCGCCACCATGCCCGGCTAATTTTTTACATATATTTTTAGTTGTCCAATTAATTTCTTTCTATTTTATAGTAGAGACAGGGTCTCGCTCTTGCTCAGGCTGTTCTTGAACTCCTGACCTTGAGCTATCCACCCGCCTCGGCCTCCCAGAGTGCTAGGATTACAGGCGTGAGCCACCGCGCCTGGCCAAGAAGAAAAATTTTTTATCTCATAGTTCCGGAGGCTGAGAAGTCCAAGATTAAGGCACTGGCAGGTTCAGGTTGTCTGGTGAGAGCTGCTCTCTGCTTCTAAGGTGGTACCTCACTGCTGAATTCTCCGCAGAGGAGGAAGGCTGTGTCCTCACATGCACGGTAGAAGGTGGAAGGATAAGTGTGAAGCCTCTTTTATAAGAGTCTTAATTCTACTCATGAGGTAGGAGCTCTCATGAGCTAATCATCTCTTAAAAACCCCACCTTTTAATACTATCACATTGGCTGTTAAGTTTTAACACCTGAATTTTAGAGGGGATACATCCAAACCACAGCACCCTTTCTGCACTGCAGCCTGGAAACCCTACAGATAGTAAGCTGATGCAATTGTAGGGCTCATCATGTATGTTTCCCTTTTCTCAGGAATTGTAGTCTTGTGTCGCCAGTGTCTATAGACCATTGTTTTATGTCTTGCCCATGGAAGGGTAAATCTAGTCCCTGTTACTCCATCACGCCGGGAAGTAAAAGTTTGAAAGACACTAATAAGATGCCTGTGTGGCTAGAACTACACGCTGCCAAACAAGACCAGAAGAGTACACTGAGAACAGGTCATGTAGTAATCCAACTTGAAAAATATTAATGTGCCTTTTTCTTTTTGCCTTTTCACGTGCAAACTGTGTATGTGTCAGCTGAAGGCACCCATCTACTAGCAGGTGGGATGTGACATGCAAGGGACACAGAAGCGTCCATATGCTGACTTGAGAGTGCAAGGTGGTGCTGCGTGAGCTGGGGACCTGGAGAGCCTAGCATGGAGCAGAGAGGGCACAGTGCATGGGGACTGAGTGGTCAAGGATAGCAGAAGAGGAGGAGGAGGATGGGAACGGCAGCATTTCATTATCAATGCATAGAGGGGCCACTTCGTGGCACGGATCTGCCAGGGCCCAAAGAACCCAGGAGTGGCAAAGGGTGGGGGTTTCAAACAACCTTATTTCTCCTCCCTCCGGAGCATATGTTATCTCTGCTTTCCCTACAAACCTGATTGTTACCTAGGGGGAAGGTTAAGCAAGGGCTAGAACTCTGACTTAGCATTTATGTGGCTCATCCAAACAGTCTGACGGACCTAGAGCCTGCTGAGAGGGGCATGCACCAAACTTCCCCCAAGGTTTGACTTTTCAGGTTCCTTGTTCTTTGTTATCTCTCAGGGTGAAGTGTTTTAAGCAAGTTGAGATCAGTTAATAGAAAATAAAGAAGTTTTTCTTTTTTTTACACATCTGAATGTCACGTGAGTAAAATCTGCAACCTCACTCTAAAGTTAAGAATTTCTGTTTTAACAATGGGAAGCCAATTAAGCTTTTAAACACAGGTGGTTGGTGAGAGGGGCAGGATCATATTGTTCTTTTGTATTTCAAGAGTTCACTTCAGCCAAAGTGAGTGAATAATGGAAGCTTAGAACCTTTCAGAGACTATTATAGCACTTAAGGCAAAAACTGATTGAAAAAAATCTGACTTTAATAAAATATTTTTATTATAATCCTTAGTGTATTACATCTAGAGATTTCACCAGTACTCCAAGGCACCTACATGACTGTGCTATTAATAAAGTAATGTTAGAAGGAAGGCAAACCTCATTTTTTATAAATGCTGAGCCACTTTGAATTCAAACCACTATTTTTAAAAAGTCCTCATCCCTTCTCAGTGGGAGCACCACCTAGTCCAAGAAATAGAAAAGCAATTATTATAATGAATGTTTTTACCACATGCATCCAAGTGCATTGCCCAAGGCCATGTACTGTTTAAGGAAGTGAAAATCCATCTAAATAGTTCTGTAGCAAGACACGCATCAGCATCCTTTCTCAGCCTGAGGCTCCGTCCTTGTCTCAGGCATTCATTCCCAAGTGTCTGATAGCATAGCTAACCACTGTCACAGTTTATGAAGTACTTTAGACGTACCTTATCTAGATGGTTTTGCTGAGTCTTACGGATAAGAAGGTTTGGTTCTTGCATTAATTAGTAGCTGCTTGATTTGACTAATCTCTCCTAGTCCCTCCTTTAGCTGGTTCTATCTTGTAAATCTTACTTTTGCAAGAGGCCAATATGAATTTTTTTTTGTAATTTTGCAAAGTAATCCTTTTTCTTTGCGTGTCCAATGCAGGAAGAAAATTAAGGTTTCACATTCTGAAGTGCTATTCTGCCTGTAAAAACCAAAAGTTGATATCTGCTTGAATCTGTCATTCTGTATTTTAAGTGGATTTAAATCCAGTGGATTTCTTTTCTTTTCTTTCTTTTTTAACTTACATGGGTAATATATGAATATATGATATTTATGAGATAATTGAAAGATACAGATAAGTAAAATGTAAAAAAAAAAAATCGTTTGTACTAACAACAGCCCAGAGGTAATTGCTATTATCTTTGTCTTGGTGTATATCTTTCCAGACTTCATATTATTGTTATTTTTAAACAAAGAGACATATCATATATACTGCTTTGAATTTGTGTCTTTTATTTAGCAATACAATATGAACATATTTCCTTGCCAGTAAATATTATTTTAAAACATTATCTTAAAAGAACATCTAGTAGTTTATTATATGAATGTGCCATGCTTTACTTCATCAAGCTCTTATTTTTGGACATTCAAGTTCTTTTAATTTTGTTCAAATATTGCAAACATAGCTACACAATTTTACAAACAGTTGCACAAAGAGCTAAATATTTGCACACATCTTAAACTACTTCCCTCAGCCTAATTGGGAAACTTGTAATAACTTTGGGTATCTTAAAATTGGCCCCTGTTGCCATTTGCCTCATCATGGAGAAGAGTAAAATACATGTTACCTTCCTACTAGCATAGAAAAATGTGACATACTAACGCTACAGTCAGGCATCCAGAGAGTCAATTATGCATCCTCAAACTCCCACTGGTCCTAATTAGGTTTGCATGGCCCGTTTCACCTTGCAGTTTAGGTCAGGAGGTATGGACTGTTAATGACCAAATGACTCACTGAAACATAGTACACTCGAACAGTTAAAAAAAACAAGAAGAAAGCTGTGCTTGTATAACTATAGTGAGAAAAGAGACTATCAATTACAGGACATCTGATAGGAAAAATAACAGCTTTCCTTCGTGTATATTAGCAGCGAATTATGATTCCATTTTTGGCCAGATCCTGATTTGAGCATTCAGGAAGCATCCAGTAATCAGCTCGCTCCAAGAGACCTGACAGTAAAATATAATATTAACATGATGCAGATGAGCCAATGACTGAATTGCGGAGAAGGACCCCACGGAGGCCAGGACTGTATAGTTCCTGTTTCTTCATTCCCTTTTCTATATAAAGGAAAGGAGAATTAGAGAGCTGGAGAGAATGAGAGGGAGGAAGAGAGGAGAGACAGAAACAGGGTGAGAAAGAGAGACAGGGAAGAAAGGAGGAAGAGAGACAGGCATTGGTTGGCTTGGCCCTGGAAGTGCTCAAGCAGAGAATTTCTGGTTGTTTCATTTTTTTGATCCTTGTGTTCTTGACTTTTACAGGATAGTGGGAGCAAGCCATTTAGAAAGTAAACCCACTGAGCAATAAGCTTTAGGCAATACATTTGGAGCCCATCAGAAAATATAAGCATTTTCATGGCAATTATAAGAGCATGGTATGGTGGACTCACGTGTCCAGATTTGTCTCTGATTACAAGTCTAAAAGATAGAGAAAATGAGCAGTATAATTTAAAGGCAACTGGCAAGTGCAGTTTTATTTCCAGATTACATCGCCCAGAAAACTGCTGGTTTAAAAATATAGTAAAATAGTAATGATTCTTAAAACACATCTAAATGTTAACATTTTTTACTTCAATTTATTAAAAAGAGATATTATGAAAATAATATATAAACACAGACACATTTCGGGTATACCAACATATAATATAGAGAAAAAACATACATATAAAACATACCAAACAATATAGAAAACAATACAATGAATATGTACGACCAGATCATCTGGCTTAGGAAATAATATCTGATCAATACTGCCAAGGCTGTTTGTGTTTCCTCTCAAATTGCATTATGACATGTATAGGTATTGCTAAATATTATGGAACAATTTTGTATATTTTTAAATTCTATATAAGTGAAATTGTACTGTATGTATTTTTCTGTAACTCGATGTTACGTTTGTTAAGAATCAGCCATATTAATACTTGCAGCACTAGGTCGTTTCTTGTAATGTCTATTTTGTTTGACATTTATGTAACTATTTTGGCTTTTTTTTAAGTTAGTATGTTTCTCTATGTATATCTCCACATCTTTGTCTACGCTTTCGCTTTTTTCTGTGTATGCTTGTTGCTATGGTCTGAATGTTTGTGTCCCCCCCAAATTCATATGTTGAAACCTAATCTCCAATGCACTTGTATTAAGAGGTAGGGATTTTGAGAAGTGATTAGGTCATGAGGGCTCCACCCTCACAAATGGGATTAATGTCCTTGTAAAAGAAGCTTGAGGGAGTTCGTTTGCCCCATTCTCATATGAGGACACATGGAAGGCACCATCCATGAGGAATGAGCTCTAACCAGACACCAGATCTGCTGGAGCCTTGGTCTTGGACTTCCCAGCCTCCAGAACTGTGAGCAATAAATTACTATTATTTCTTTTTTCTTTCCAGAATAGGTTAAGTACAATATTATCAGAGAAAAAGTCAATTTGATTTTCAATTCTATATAATCCATCCAGACCATCCTCCTTAGAAGGGCTGGCAGCTCTTTGTGGGATGGGAGAAGAGCATGAAGCGCTAAGTGCTTCAGAGGAAGGGGGTTGCCAAAGTGGACGAGAGATTGCCCAGAGAGGAGGCTGGGGCAGTCCTGCAGGTAAATTTCCACTTCACAGCTCTACCTAAACCTGAACTTACCCATAGTTTTAATAAAATAAAGTAACATCTATTTCTCCTAAGGCTTTCTTATTACTTTTGTAACAAGCAAACATACTGTTGGCTTAGAAACTAATGGGCTATTTTTCCTTTTGAGTTCAGTGTTTTTTGTGCAAATGTTTTCAAGGGAGAGTGAGGGGAAAAGTTTCACTTGTGTAGCTGCTGGGAAGCTCTATGTTCCTTCAAAGCAAGGACATGTTGTGTATGATACTTTAGAAGTACAGCCCTCGGGCTCCTATTGTGGACCAGCGTGGCAGCTGCTATTGAGAGCAGAATTACAGTTGACCCTCCGCTCAGGCAAATTTGGAAAATTGAGTCCCTTGGAACTAGGTCTTTATTCCTTTATGTAGGTTAGTTCAGGTTATGATTGCAATGGCAATCTTCAGTTATAACCAGAGTAAAGATTTGCCTTCCTTGAAATGAGTTAAATCTGCCTAGATCCTCTCCTACTTGCACAAACATGCAATTTAAGATAACAGTCACTGGCTGGTAATGTTTCTTTATGTGGTATCGAATACTTACTTTAAGTGTCCTCTTGTCCTAGCTTGTTATTTTAGTGCTCAGGACAGATAAGACAGATGTGTGCTGAAAGGTCATCAATTTAGAACCAGCCCTGGGTCTCCTGAGATCTTGCCCATGTGTCTTCCTCCTTATATGGGCTTTGGGAATGCATCAGCAATTCATAGAGGGTAAGAGACACCGAGGAAAAGAATTCACAGGGCACTGGGGAAACGATGACGACATAGGGGCAGGGACTGGTTGGAGCAGAGAGGGACAGAAGATACGAAGATATTTAGAGCAGTGAGTTACCACTTAATTCATGTTGCAATGACTAAAATGAGGTATATCTGCCTTCTGAGCAAACTGAGGGTGGAAGATACCCTATTCACCTATGTATCTGCAGTGAGTAGGTGCCCAGTTGAATCAAATCTGAACTGAAAAACATTTACGACCCATACTACAGAAAGTTAAATGATAAACAGAAATCAGAAAGATTTTGTTTTCCTTTTCCCACTTGTGATAGTCACTGACACTGACAAGAAAAAACTATAAAACTGAACTAAAATAGTGATCTATACTCTTAACAGTCTCCGAATTTTGGGGGATTGCTATTTAAAGGTGTACGTGATCGTTCTTTAGGTTAAAAATATATTTACAAATGATTAACCCATGATCTGATGGCCTATTTGGAAACTTGTGATATGTTAACTCCAGCATTGCTATGCTATTAATATATCTTCATTTCTTTTCTTCTTTTATCTTCCACATACTATACTTGACTAGGATTTACTAAAGCAATGGCTTCAAATGGGTGTTTTGGAGGGAGGAGGGGATGACTGTAGCCAGAAAATGCATTCCTACCATGATCCTTTAGTATACACCCCATTCACTCTCAGAAAAGACCAGCTCTGTGTGTTTAGCACTACATCACCAAACTCTAAAGTCAGAGGGGAACTTGTCCACCAAATCTCAGACTTCCATGCCCTGGGAGTTACTTCCTGATTCTTGCTATAGATCACCCAGAAAATAAGTCTGCGGACCTTATCAAAGTGGGTGGCCATGCAGAACACAAACTGTTTTAAAATGATTTGCAGTTGTTCAAGCATAAATTTGAGATATCACTGCCTGTTTTTGAATGGCCTGTCAACTAAGAATTGTTCCTATATTTTTTAATGGTTAAGAAGAAATGAAAAGAAGAGTAATTATTTCATGACACATGAAAATTATTGGTGACTCCAATTTCAATGTCTATAAATAAAGTTTTGTTGGAACACAGCCACACTCATTCATTTGTGTATTGTCTGTGGCTGCTTCTGTGTTACCACAGCAGGCTTAAATACTTTCAGCAGAAACTGGATGGCCTGCACAACCTACAATATTCACCACCTGGCCCTCTATGGAAGAAAATCTGATGCACTTTTCATTATGTTCTTGTCACATAGAACCCTGTGCTGGGGGCAGGTCCAGGTGTGGCTATCTCCTGCTCTTTCTTTCATTTTTTTTTTTATTTCAGGATATTATGGAGGTACATTTTGGTTATATGTTATGACTTTGCCACACCCAAGCCATGATTTGAGACATGCCCTTTCCCCCCAACAACTCTCAGCGGGTCTATTAGTTGTGAGTTTACCCATGCCCAACCCTCCAACCCCTAGTGAATATTACTACCTTGTGAGCACCTTAGTGTTGATCAGTTAGTGCCAATTTGATGGCGAGTACATGTGGTGCT
>CAUYRT010081837.1:0-10622 GCA_963574885.1 Lepilemur ruficaudatus
GGCTCACGCCTGTAATCCTAGCACTCTGGGAGGCCTAGACGGGCGGATTGCTCAAGGTCAGGAGTTCAAAACCAGCCTGAGCAAGAGCGAGACCCCGTCTCTAGTAATAATAGAAAGAAATTATCTGGACAACTAAAAATACATATAGAAAAAATTAGCCGGGCATGGTGGCGCATGCCTGTAGTCCCAGCTACTCAGGAGGCTGAGGCAGAAGGATTGCTTGAGCCCAGGAGTTTGAGGTAGGTTGCTGTGAGCTAGGCTGATGCCACGGCACTCACTCTAGCCCAGACAACAGAGTGAGACTCTGTCTCAAAAAAATAAATAAATAAATAAATAAAAGCAATACTAAAAAAATACAAAATTGTCTAGGTTTCATTTAATGTCATCCTAGAACTTTTATAATAAGTGATGCTTGCATGCATCCTGGTAAGGCTTCAACATGTATGCCTCCCCAGCTCCTACACCTCCTTCATTATAGAATGAAGAGGTAGGAAGGTCCTACACTCCAACCTGTGCCTCCAAACGACCGCGCATAGGAGAGAAGAGCCGCGGAGGTCTGCTTGCTTCTGGCAAGCCGCCAAACCCATCCTTCTCTCCCACACTCAGCCTCATCACATGCTTCAGACACCACCAGGACTAATCCTGCTACGCCCTCTGTCCCTGCTTATGCCCAGGACCCATCATTCCCATGGACTCTCATCCTGCAGCACTGTGAACATGCCTAATCTGGCCCCACCTGCTTCAGCTCCTCAGCTGGTTCCTGAACCCCTTCCACTGTGCCCTCTGTGAATGCACCTCATTTAGGGAATCCAGTAAAATCTCCTGAATCCTCAGCCTCTTCTCTGAACCCTCCCTTCACTTTCTCATCTTAACAGAATGTTGGCTTTCTCCAGAGGACACTGCATCCCTGAGGCCTTGCTTTTCATCCCTGCTTCCAGACAATGACCACTTCCTCCTCCAGAGGAGTCCTCAGCTTTGAAGCTCATGCCCTCAGTCTCTATCTCACAGAGTCATCTGCAGACCCCTAGATCACTCTCGATCCTCCCCCACAAGTCTAATTGCTGGCTCTGTCTCCCCGCAAGACTCCTTCCTTCTTGAATTTCCCTGTGGAGGATCCTTCCATTACCCTGAACTCACAGCTTCCTGACTTCCTCTTCTCCGAAGATCTTGTTCTCTGCCCCTCTTCAGCCACTCCTCTGTGGTCATACCTTACACCTTGTCATTACCATCAACTCCCTGTCTGTAATTCCAGTGCCAAACATTCCACTCTCTAACCAGCAACCCCTGCCTTTCCAACTCTCCACTAATCCTCAAGCCCAAACAATTATTTAACCCACAAGTTCCTGCAGCCCATTGACTCTACCACCTTTTTCTTTGTTCTTAAATTGCTCATGGCCTCTCATTTATCCATATTAAATTACCCAGTTTGGATTTCTCAGCGCCTAGTTATACTCACTACTATGCTCATCTGCTGGGTTGTACTTGCCTGGCAAACCCCAAACCTGGTTAAATACAGTGCTCCCTCTCCTCTACATCTGCACCCTTGCAGCCAAACATGGGAGAGATCAGTAAATAACTGTTAAATAAATGGATAAATATGCAATAAATTCTACTGTATTCTAGGAACATTGAATTACTACCTTATTTAATAATAAACACAAATGTATGAAGTCAGGGGAGCTAAGAGAAAAGAAAAATCCTTGTGCCCAGTAAAATACACTAACAATTTCAGAAGAGGTGACTTTGTACTTCAAGATTTCTTGGAATTTCTTTAATTCCAAGTGGTGGGCATCTGCCTGTATACCACTTCCTATAACTCTCCTTGAGAAACTTTATAACCTTTCCTAAAATTTAGTTTGATAGATTCTTCCCTCAAAAACCAGCAAATACAGTTATCATCTATAAAAGCAAAACATTTCCTTCTGATTAAGCCTATTTGTTTCTAGGGGAGTGACTTGTATTGATTAAAAGTTCATGTGGCAAGATTATCTCCAAAGCTCTCCTGAGACAGCCTACAGACCAACACATCTACACCCACGATATACAAAATATTTCTCATATCCAAAATGAGACTTATCAAAGCACACAGGATATTCATAAAAGGAGGAAGCACTGTATAAAAGCATACACTCTACAAACAAATATGGGTATATACTTAAAAGACCAGGTTTATTAGAAACACAACGGTTTTTAGCAGAGCAGAAAAAGTCTATCATGCTGTATAGATATCTGAGACACTCATTTAACAGCCCAGGACTCAGGACGAAAACCAAAAAGCAAAAAACAAAACAAAACAAAACAGCATCAAAAGAAAACAAAAAACCCCAACAACATCAAAAAGATGAGAAAAAGAAGATGAACTGGGACTTCTTTGTTACTGTCCTCTCTTTGCACCTCCTGGTTACTCTTTTGGTCCAATTTACAAGTTAAAAAAGATAACTTCTTAGTCAAAGTTTCCAGTTAAAGTTTCCAGTTAAAAATAATTCTTCTTCAGACAGAGAAATTGTGTAATAGTTAAGTAGGGCCCTAAACAATGACATCTGCATAGGTATTGTAGGTATTTCCAAAGAAATGAAAGTCAAAGAAATGTAGATGCCATAACAGCAGCATTCAACATGACTCAAGTTCCAAAAAGTCTTCAGCATGAAGTGGTTTCACTATTAAGTTGTCTCCAGTAGAGTTCAAGACCAAGAGTTCACGGGAAACTAATATAAACTGACGTGAATAAACTACTTAAGTCTTTTTTTCCTCTTAATTTTCCAAGTTCATATTTTCTCAATGTTTGCCTAAATATAAACAACTGCTAGTATATTTCATAGATGCTTTCGATCTTTGTCTTTAGGGGATAAAGACAGAAGAAGTAGATAAACTTTAAAAACGTTTATTAATTGTTCTATTAAGCAATGACAACTACAATGCCATTGATTAAGGGCTAGGGTGGCCGTTTGACTCAGTTTATGCCTGTCGTCCTCCCAAATAGCCAGTTCCAATGATAAACTGCAGCTAATTTCATCTCAAGTGTCCATTTCCACATATCTGCACAGCTGTGTCACTGAATATGTCTGAACAGGGAATTCTGCCCACTCTTTGGACTTCTGATCCAAAATATTAGTAAGATACAGGAAACATACTGGCCTGTTTGTGTTTTAAGTGATTTACCATCAATCATCCAATATCATTATTTTATCTAGTCTATTAAACTTCTGCATTATAATAAATAATGTAGGTGTTTGTAACTTTTTCACTATTCTTTTAGTGAAGTTAATATTTAAAAAACTTGATTCCATTTAACAGTAGTGAAGTAAGTTGATTATTTATCCTCGTTGGCTACCATTCAAACCCAGTGGAACGAAAATTGAAAAGCAGCTAACTTGCTGATGTGTTCTCTCTCTTACACACTTAAATTTCATGAACCTCATGAAGGTTCAATATAATCATGAGTATCTCTCCCTCTCTGAGTACTGAATGGCATTTATTTTCCTTATGTCAGCCAGCACCTCCCATCTCTCATCCTAATTCAGAATAACAACTCTGTGTTAAAACGATGCGCCCGAGCAGGAGGAGAGGAGACTCTATAGCTAGATGCAGCTATTTACAGCCCCATTTCCCTCTTTTGCTTACTCACCCGTGGCCAATAAGGAGGGTGAGCTGGGGTGGGAAAGAAACCCCTTTCCTGAGGGAAGTTGATGCTAATTGGACTTCCCCATGTTTGTCTCGATCATTTAACAAACATATGGTTTACACAGTCTCTGAAACAATTCGGATCATGTAATTAGGAAGTTAAATTGCTCAGAAAAAGGCAAATGGAAAAACCACCTTTCCTTGCATGGAGAAGTTTGCATGGAGACTTCCTTTGATTGTCTTGTATGTGCTTCAGGTTGACCAGCTGCTCATCAAGGCTGTCTGCTCTGTGCAAGCAGCGGCTGCCATCAGGGGCAGCAATCGAATTAAATCTATGTGAGTCTGTTGCTCCGTGTGTAAACAGTGATGGGTCTCCCTGTCGAAACACACTTAAAGTCCTAGTAATCTCTTTTGAGATTTTTTCTTCTTTTTTCTTTTTTTAAACAAAATAAAGAACTACTAGCAAAGAACATCATAAGATGGTAAACACATACTTTATAATTGTTCCTTCTGGAAGGTATTCTTTGTTAAGCAGCTCGACAGTGTTTGGTTCTACTACACGCAACATACCATCACAGGTAAAAGAAAATGATACAGCTTATTGTGAATAGTGGCTTTCTTAAAGAGATTATTACAAAGCACTTAACTTTCTGCCTCATAATTTCTAAAAAGATAGGAATTTTTCATATGGGGTATATATTTATTACTTTCAAATCAGGAAAATATTTATAGACTGCAATATAACATACATTTTTAAAACACCAAAACTATATATATATACATATGCAGTAGTGAGCACAGGAATGACAGACACCAACTTCAGCACAGCAGTTACTCTAGGCAGGAGGAGGAAGAAGGGATGGGGGGAGGGATTTGGGGTAATCTGCACTATTTTATATCTTTTTTAGCTTGTTTAAAAAAGGAGATCTGGGAAAAAAATTAGTATCTATTAAATTTGGATGATAGCTATGTTAGAGTTTGATGATTTTCTGCATGGTTGAACTATTTCACACATAAAAGCAAAAAAATGATTTTTTAAAACAAAAATGCATAGATGTCAAGACGATCATCACTCTGGGTGTCCGTGGATGCTTAAGGATGTAGATGAAGTAACTACTGGGTAATGGAATGTCTTTTCTGCCCTACTAACAGCTGACTACTTGCAGATGACCTCATTGACTGAAAATATACACAAAGTGAGAGTGAATTCAGTCTAGCGGTTAGACTTTTTTTTTAAAAAAATTGCTTTCCTATATGTGAACAATACCCACTTAGAAAATATGATGAAGAAGTCATCGTATTCATAATAGCCACTAAACCCTTAAAATATTTAGGATTATACTTAACAGGGGCATGAGTTGAAAGACAGATGAGTGAAACAGAACAGTGTGTTCATGAGCTGGCACGGACATGTCTGTGGATTTAGTATACCATAGAGGTGACACTTCAAATCAGTGAAGAATTCATGGGTTAGTGAATAAATAATATGGAGACATTTAGGGAAACATCTGAAAGATTTAAAAATTTTGGATCCCAATCTCACTCCGTAAGCCAGGATATTTCCTCGGACCCAGCTCTGGCTACATAAGACATAAGAGGCATGAAGAAGAGGTTGGTGACGGGACAGATCTTTCCCCTGGGCGCAGACCTATCCGGGCCTGCCTCCTGATCAGGGAAGTGCCTTTAAACACGCATATGCTTTAGGGCGAGTTTCTGCCTTAACCTTTAGTAGCAAACGTCTTAGGTACTTACTAAGGATGAGCAGAAAAGGGAAACAACGGGCTCGTTGACCAAGATGGACCCAGGAGGGAGAAAGGAAGGATGGTGAAGGGGAAGCAAGGGGAAGGGTTAGATTGCGAAGGCCGGCTTTCCCACAACCCGCTTTTCTCAGCCCCAGCTGTGCGAAGTCTCGTGTAGCCCTTGCACTATTCTGGAACTCTCTTTTATAGCCCAAATCTGACAGATGGAAACCCACACAGCACGTCCAATTCTTCCTT
The DNA here is from genome assembly GCA_963574885.1 of Lepilemur ruficaudatus. Lineage (NCBI taxonomy): Eukaryota > Metazoa > Chordata > Mammalia > Primates > Lepilemuridae > Lepilemur > Lepilemur ruficaudatus. The sequence goes on from CAUYRT010081837.1 coordinate 5,619, forward strand.
TTGCACAAGAGTTAAATTAAAAGGAAAGATGCCTCTGACTGGAGGGGGGAGGGGGAGCAAAGGCAATGTACGTAACCTTAACATTTGTACCCCCATAATATGCTGAAATAAAAAGAAAAAGGAAAGATGAGATCAAGATTTATGCAAAACACAATGAATTTCCACATAAATCCTCAAGATAGCGACACTTACTTTTACCTAGTCAGTAGTTCTCTTTCCACAAGCTTTTTTGAAAATATTCACACAGCTCCTCTGCCCAAAAAAATCTTTACAAGAGTCTGCTGGTGCCAAGACAAATGTCTCCTAAGCTAGCAGCTGCCGGTGCTTTCTCAGACCTGTGCTCACAGCCCAGTGGAATGGCTCTGCAAGGCCACCAGGGCCCAACAGCCCACCAAATCCAGTGCTTTCGATTTCACCACTATTCTTCCCAGTTGTGCAGAACTTGATCTCATCTTCTTCATCTAACGCCTTCTGTGACCTTCCCACGTCACCCTTCTTTGGGGTCACTGTCCAAGGTCCTCTCCAAGACGTCCCTGCATAGAGATTTGATGGCTCTGCCATTCTGCCAGTAGTGCTGATACATAGGAGTCCGTGGGGTTTTATGATATCAAAAGAAATTCTTCCTATTTTCCTCCAAGACATGTATGATAACCATTCCTCTGCAGATTTCAACTTGTTTCCCTTCTTTATCTAAAAATATGATTCCTAAATCCTCTTGTGCTTAACTGAAATAAAAATACTCTAGTTAAACTTCGTGGGGATGGAGGACATTGGACTATGCTGAAATTTATTTCAAGTTGAGGTATTAAAACACCTTTTCACCTGGTTGAGGTAGATTTCAATTTTAAAGTTTGGTTTTAGGATTATACTAAAAATTTTTTGGGTTTTAAAGTAATGAAGTATAATATAGGGAAGAACACAGACTTGATTTGAAATGTCTAGTAAGAAACCCAATTCTATTGCTCATTTGCTTTGTCAACTTGAGCAAGTTACTGATCCTCTCTGTCTTCTCATCTGCAAAATGGGGACAACAATACTAACCTCACTGGATGATTGTGAGGATTAAATAAGATAATACAAGTATTACTTCACTGTGTGTAAAGCTCTTACAACCAAGCCTACCTTACAGTAAATACTCAGTAAATGTTAGCCATTATTTTTTATTTTCCGAACAGAACATCATCCATTTAAATTGCCTGACATTCTGTTAAAAGCCTGATAATTATATGTGCTTTGCAAAAGTATAAGTGGATTAAATATAATTAAAGCTAAATACCCATGTCAAGAAATTCCTAATTTGGCAAGCACTTTTGACCAGCAAAACAAGGCACAATATTTACCCAGAAATTAATTTCAAAGCCTTACTTGCTCAGTTCCTCAAAATAATTCTGAAGACTAACAAACATGCCACAAGCGTCCTATTTCATTGTCAACAGTACAACAAATACTGGAGATGAGGAACACATTTGTTGGTAAGATTAAAAAAAAAGAGGGCCAGTGATCCACAACAGGACCAAGATGCCCGAATCCCTTTACCACAGATTGCCAGATGCTGCAGCCCAGCACCTCTGTAGCTGTCCATGGGATGCCCTGAACCCATCACTTTTGACAAAGAGGAGACGGGCAGTTCCGAGAGGCTATGAGCACCTTACTGAGGCTTTTTCTCCCTGGGATAACCAGAACTAAGCAAGCTCTGAAGAGCAAGTAGGCAGCTTCTTAAGTGGGTAAAAAGTTCCTCCAAATTACAGAGCAACCCCACATCCCCCCGCCCAACTCCAATTCAGGAGTATCGGCACTGACTTAATTCATGTTTTTCAGCTACAATGTTGTCTCCTAATCAATTGTGAGGGATGTTGCAAGAAGATCACTACTCCAAAAGCGTATACATGATTCACAGCAACTTATAAAAGAAAGAATAAAAAGAGGGAAAGGCATGGAGTTAAAGGCATGCATTCCTACAATGCTCTTATTCTGGAGGCCTTAAATCCAGGTCTGGTGCCAGAGTGTGCCACGACCTTCAGCTGTGTAGCAATAGGATAAAGGTTTTAAACCAGTTTTTTTAAAAAATAAAATATTCTAGAGGTAGAAGGGCAGTAATTTGATTTATGGCAAGATCTTTAGAGAGAGAAGCACCACACTGACGTCAGTGACAGTCAGTATGTATCAGTCACTCATCAGGGACTGTAAGAGCTCTATGTGCATTATTGCATTTAATTCTCACAGAAACTCCATGATGACGATGACATTATTAGACCCATTTTATACACAGAACACTGAGGCTCTGAGAGATTAAAAGTAACTGAAGGACACATGGCCAGGATTTGAGCCCAGCCCTGTCTGTCCGACCCCAGGCATTGACATCATGCTCCTCAGTAGAGGCAGCCTTCGATACTGGATGGCAAGTCAATTTTCCTTACAGACTGGGAGGAAACAATACCTCACAACGTCAAAGAAATCAAGGATGCACGGGGCGGTGGGAGAAAAAAAGAAGAGGAAAAAGAAAATGGAGCTCTCATTTCCCTTCCACCTATCTCACCATCTTGATTTTAGAACCAAATGCCACAATAGTTAGAAACAACCAAGTTTTAGGTTCCAGGAATCAAAGAGCTTTGAATCAGTCTTATTGCCCTTCCTTTATCCAAGACACTCTTAAAGTTAATTTCCTGAGGAAGGAGTTTTATTCTACAGAGGAAGACAGGGAGTATCAGGTAACTACAAGTTTTTATAATGGGAAAGAGCATTCTCATGGAAAAACTCAAAAATGGCACCAAACCAGGCCATGACCCTTTCCAGAGGGCCTGCGCAGCTTTAAGCCACTGGGCATTCAGACTACTTGGGAAAGCGCAAGTTCTAACTTAAGTCCCTGACCTTATGACAATGACCTGGTGGTTTTCTATTACAGAAAATTATTTTTATAAAACTCGAGGATTTGTAACATGTCATAGAGCTCAAGCTATGTCAAAATATACAATGTTTATGGAAGAAGGAATCAGGAAGTGAAAATCTCCTGCCTTAAATGTCCGCAGGAAGGAAATGTTACGAAAGGAAAACTCTTCCCCGGATTCCGATGCTGGGTCAGCTAAAAGTAGAGGAAAACCTGCAAATACAATTTGGTCCTGGCTCCAGTTTTTTCCTACATCCAATAAAACTATAAGAATACTCAACAAAAATTTGCTTTGGAAAGGATGTTTCTCAAAGCCAACAAAAAAGGTATAAGTTTCTAGGTTATTTTTCCTAATAACATTACAGGATGAAGGAAAATGTGAAACATTCTAGAAAAATGAAATCAAGAAGCGATGAAAACAAAGAAATTGAGCCTCTGGAATCAGAGACTCAGATTAAAATCCTGGGTCTGCTGAAAGGCCTTAAAAAGATGTTTTATCTCTTTTTTCCTCAGTGTCTTCATTTGTACAATGGTAATAATACCAGGTTACTGTGAAAATTCAATGGTATGTTGCATATACACTTTGAGCACAGTGAACGGCACAAGGTATGTGCTCAACAATATAAGCTCTTATCACTCTATTGTTATTACTACTGATCTAACTATAAGGAATATCTAAGATCATGGCTAGACCATTCAGGGGTAGAAAAAAGAAAATGGAGCTCTCATTTCCCTTCCACCTATCTCACCATCTTGATTTTAGAACCAAATGAGAAGAAGAATGAATTGAGAAGAAGAATGAAAAACAAACCAGGAGATGATCTCATTTACTGTTAACAAAACTTTGCTAGCTTTCAGCATTCTTTTGGTATTGTGCCTAATGCCCAGACCAGGCCCTCCTATCTGCATGCTCTGAATGTGTTGACGGGCACACCTGGGCAGGTAAGAGCAAAAGGGCACGACCACTGCACCATACCTGGATGATTAGTACCAGTCAAAAGGAAGCGAGTTCTAAATCTCCAATCACTTCTGTCTCCTTTGAAACTAATGTCCCCATCCCATTTATCCCACAAGGTGTTGGTCAGTACTTTTAAATAGCTCTTTCTGCCTCCCAAACAACTTGCATGTTAATAGGTGTTCTGTGGGAAAAGGGATTTCCTAGTTGTGGCTGGAATTATCTATTATCTAATCAGCTGCCATCGTCTCCTGCTTCCTTGGCCATCAAGTCCCTATGTGCCCAGCCCGAGGGGATGCATCAGGACTGAACTAAAACAAGCACGGCTCTTCCATTTCTCCTTGTCAGGTGCTTACTTTCCCAGCCTCCCCTATGCTAAGGAGAAGTCTTGTGACCCAAGAATGAATCACGAGGTACAAGTCTTCCAGGAACTGTCTGAGAAGGGTTTTTCTCTGATGATAAAAAGAGAAGCAAAAGCCCCCATTGGGCAGCCTCTGTTGCTCACCCTCGCCTCCCTACCACACCTTTGAGTGAAATTATGATGCTTGGACCTACAGGAGTCATACACACCCATGGGGCTCTATGCGTCGGGGATAAAGTGAGCACAGAGCACAGTGTAGCCAGTAAGTGGAAAGAGGGGTTGGGGTCTGGATTAGATATGGAAAGGGGCAGTCTACTGGACATGGATTGCCCATGCTCAGCCTTCACGTGCTGTCAGAGAACTCTTTATTGCTTGAGCCAGTACTGTTATTTGGGAATTCTGTTGCCTGCAGCCAAAAGTCTGCCTATATGATCAAACAGTGAATTTCCCCAAGGGGAATAGAGTATTTAGGGTTTCTCAAAACTCACTTGACTACTTAGTTTTTGTTTCGTGTGTGTGTGTGTGAGAGAGAGAGAGACTATCTGTTGATGCAGCCTCCTCTGCTAAATTATGACTTCTCTTGGTCACCAGTATGTCCCAGCTCCTTGCAGAGTGCTTGGCAGACAGCAAGTGATCAGTAAACATTTGTGGCCTGGATAAATTAATGCTGCACTAGTATGGTTCTAAAAGTCTTTGGCCCCAGGCCCCCAGAGGCAGGAGAAAGGGCTGAACCATCAATGACTAGGCCCCTTCCTCCTGGAGAAAGCTGACTAGCAAGCAAAAGTCCCTTTCCATGGCAGGAAG
>CAUYRT010081838.1:0-13392 GCA_963574885.1 Lepilemur ruficaudatus
ATGACCACAATTTTCTTTTCTGTTTTTTGAGACAGAGTCTCACTCTGTTGCCTGGGCTAGAGTGCCGTGGCGTCAGCCTAGCTCACAGCAACCTCAAACTCCTGGGCTCAAGCGATCCTCCTGCCTCAGCCTCCCGAGTAGCTGGGTCTACAGGCATGTGCCACCATGCCCGGCTAATTTTTTCTATTTGTGGTAGAGATGGGGTCTCGCTCTTGCTCAGGCTGGTCTCGAACTCCTGAGTTCAAGAGATCCGTCGGCCTGGGTCTCCCAGAGTGCTAGGATTACAGGTGTGAGCCACCGTGCCCGGCTTGACAACCACAATTTTCTTTCTGGCTCTCTGGGGTTGCCTCTTCTGGTCATTTCAGATGAATGGAATCATGCTGATGTGGCCTTCTGTGCCTTTGGACTTCAAACACCTGAGGCAGGTTGGCCTAAATGTGTCTGCAGCGGAAAGGCTCTGGACCATGCCCGTTTTGGCAAGGTGACCCAGCTGTTGGCCGGGAGCCCATACCTCCAGGACAACGTTCTTTTATTTTTTAAGAGACAGGTCTCGCTCTGTCACTCACTCCTCCTCCTATGGCAAATGTCACATCTGGCTTCTGTTACCATTTGCTCTGCCCACCTTTCTCGATTAAGATTGACGTCCTCCTTCCTGACTCGCAAGGACAAGTGAGTTGAGTTTTAGGACACGTTGTTGTCTGAAAAAATGCCAATCACAGGACAGTGTAGATGAACAGGCATAATCCTTCCATTTTGGTACGGAAGGAGGAACACGGGGCTCGCCAGAGGGACACTCCGCCTGAGGGATGCAGGGGGCGGATGGCGGCTGGATTTCCTCCACAGCCCGGCACACCGCAGGGCTCCTGGGAGTCCTCAGCACCTCTCTGCGGAACCAAATGACTCTCCACCCTCCAAGGGAGCAAGGTAGCCCTTCCCTGGAGCCCTTCCCAGCAAAACCATTCAGGAAAATGTCCAGATTGTCCATCCACAGAGGAAGGCCAGGAGGGAACGTGGCGTGGCCACTCAGTGCAGGGAAGTCAGGGACAACGTCCTGAGCCTGCCAGGCGAGGCTCCCAGTGGAACAGAGTCCGGGGACCCCACAGCCACGGGGCACACGGAGGGCTGGGGAACGGGCAGATCCGAATTTCTGGACAGGAGTCTCCAGGGCCAATGCCAGAATTAGGCCCGTTTCAACGGGATCATAAACAGCTGTCCAGAAGGACCTGGGTCCAGCATGGCCAGGTTGAAGGTCTCAGAGAGCCGAGGAGCTTTATCTGAGTCCCCAGCTGCTGCATCTGGCCAAGATCCCAGCCCTGGGGCCCCGAGTCTCCTCCCTGGGACTGCCGGGGGACCCGTGCTGGCCCCGCGGGCTGTGCTTCTGGGGCCACCTCACTTGGCCTCTGTCTGTCCTTATCTCCCACTACCAGCCTCAGTGTGTTCAGTACCGATGATCACGCCCCGCAGGAAATGTTTTTTTGTTGTTGCAACCGACATAAACGCACAGGGGAACCTGTTGAAACCGAGGGATTTGGCTTATTCCAGATTTCTAGATTCCTCTTTTCTCCCCCTGCCTGGCGGCAGCGCAGTTCACCTGAATTATGCCCCGCGCGGAGTCGGCCGAGAATTAATCGGCTCCCTCAGAATCACCAGAATTCCCTGCAGAAGCCTGCAGCTGCTCTTGGTGCTGGGTGAGTATTTTCTCTGTTTTTTATTTTTCTAGAGACAGGGTCTTGCTCTGTGGCCAAGGCTGGAGCGCAGTCATCACAGCTCACTGCAGCCTCGAAATCTTGGGCTCAAGTGTTCTTCCTGCCTTCAGGAGTGCCTCAGCCTCCTGAACAGCTGGGACCACAGGTCCACACCACGCCCTGGTAATATTTTTTGTTTTTTTTTTTAGAGACAGGATCTTGCTATATTATCCAGGCTGGTCTCAAAATCCTGGCCTCAAGCGATCCTCCCGCCTCAGCCTCCAGGGTGCTGGGGTTACAGGCGTGAGCCACCGCGCCTCGCTGTATTTTCTATTTTGAGAGCACTCAATGATGTCTTTGCTTTCTATGCTCTCGCCCCGTCCTCAAGGAGCAGGGAGACGCGGGGGCTTCCCTCGAAAGCGAGAATGAACGGGACAGGGCCTTGGCCGACACAGCATCTTAATCACACTCATACGTGCCGCCTGGGAGGCTGTGCCAGCTTGAACAGCCAGCAGACCTGTCTCCAAACGCTTGCTCTCTAAACCGAGGTTACAACAGTGCTGACACTTATTCAGTAGTGTCTTGGCATCCCACCCCTGCCAAGGAGCCCTGAGGAGCTGTGTCCCAGCCCCTCCACTGTCCCCGTCCTGCGGACAGCAGGAAAACAGAGGACAGACATTAAGGGAATGCATGGATGTGGTCCTGGACTCGGGTTTGGGATTTCTTCACCGGCATCCTAGTGTTTTGTGACAGCTAGAGATGGGTTAGTAACTTTCATAAATAGGTGAGAAAATCAAACCTGTGCACGCGTAAGGATGTCTTTGTGGAATTCTGTGGACAGATGATGGTCAGAGGCTTGTTATTCCAAGGGGATGGATAACGCTTCTCATGCCTCTTTCTAGGGTTAACACCTTGTCAGGGTCTGAGAGTGAATGACCTTTTTCTTCTTTCAAGGTGATTGTTCCTTTCCTATTAGCTGCCTGGCACTGGCTCTGGTCCTGCCAAGTCCGAGGTACATCCTGGCTGTGCGGTCTCTACAGCCCTGGCAAGGATGGCAAAGACACACCCTGGAGATGCCTTTGTGCCCACCTGTTTCCTCCCCCTGGTCCTCCTGCACCTCCTGCCTACTGGCTGCTGCAAAGTCGGTAGGAGACCCCTCCCGTCCCACACCAGGCGGCTGCCCCAGCGCAGGAAGAAAGGTTTCCCGTGTAGCATGGAACTGGGAGGTGGCCCTGGGAGCACAGCCCGCGGAGCCAGCAGGGGCCCCCCAGCAGCCACAGGGAAGAGACTCGAGTCCCCAGGGCTGGGATCCCGGCCAGACGCAGCAGCTGGGGACTCAGATAAAGCTCCTCGGCTCTCTGAGACCTTCAACCTGGCCATGCTGGACCCAGGTCCTTCTGGACAGCTGTTTATGATCCCGTTGAAACAGGCCTAATTCTGGCACTGTCCCTGGAGACTCCTGTCCAGAAATTCGGATCTGCCCGTTCCCCAGCCCTCCGTGTGCCTCGTGGCTGCGGGGTCCCCAGAGTCCGTTCCGCTGGAAGCCTGGCCTGGCGGGCTCAGGACGTTGCTCAGAGGCCCTTCCACAGCAGCCTGGGGGTCGAGGGGCCTCACACACAAACCAGGCGGGAGTGGGGACCCCCTGGTCCTTAACCTGGTGCTTTTGGATCTGCTTCCCCAAGGGAACGCCGATTTCGACGTCCTCGGGCCAGACAGCCCTGTCCTGGTCACAGTGGGAGGAGTCGCCGAGTTGTGGTGCCGCCTGTCCCTCAACATCAGCGCCCAGGACATGGAGCTGAGGTGGTACAGGGACCGGCCCTCCCCGGCCGTGCACCTGCGCAGTCAGGGAACGGACGTCCCCCGGGACCAGCTGGCGAACTACTCGGGCAGGACGGCCTTCGTGAGCGACCGCGTGGCCGCGGGCGAGGCCGCCGTGAGGATCCACAGCGTCACCACGTTTGATAACGGGACGTACTGCTGCCGCTTCACGGACGGCCACGTGTACAGCGAGGCTGCCCTGCAGCTGCAGGTGGCAGGTGAGGTCAGGCGCTCGGACGTCTGGGTAACCCGGAGCAGCTCTCTCGGTGCCAGGCCCGGTGCCAGGCCGTTGTCTCCGCGGCCCAGAGGGCTAAAGGCTGGGGACGTTTCGGAGCAGACACCTCCCAGCAGGTGCGTCTGGCCAAGTGCAGCGTCTCAGCGCAGTGAGGTTCTCCCACCTTCCTGCCTGGTTACACCACTGGAGCAGAAAGAGGCAGAGAGACGGAGAGGGAGAATGGCAGAGAGAAAGAGACAGACAGAGACAGAGAAAGAGTGAGTGAGAATGAGAAAGAATAAGAGAGACAGAGCGAGGGAGAGAGACAGACAGGGAGAGAGTCAGAGACAGCGGAGACACAGAGGGAGAGCTGGAGACAGAACGATATACAGGGAGAGACGGAGATTGAGAGAAGAGTGTTTTTGGCATAAGGGAGAAGTTTTCCTGGGTGACTCAGAACTCGTACTTTGAAGTCAGACAGACCTGAGTCCGTGCTGTTTGCTGAACTTACTGATTTCATGGCGCAGGGCACTTAATCTTCCCTACCTTTTCCGTTCTGTTCCCTTTGATCTGGGGGGGGGGTGCTCCGTTGGGCACGTGCACAGGCGTCACACCGAGTGGGCGGTTTGAGAACAGTGGCTGCTCCTGCTGGAAGTCCTCAAGACGTCTTTGTTTCAATCAGGGCTGGGCTCGGAGCCCAGAGTGCTGGTGACCAAGGAGCAAGACACAGGCGTCAGGGTGCAGTGCACCTCAGAGGGCTGGTACCCGGAGCCCCAGGTGGAGTGGACAGGCTCCAGGGGACAGGCGATGCCTTCTGTGACCAATCTCTCGGCCTCGGCCACCACCGGCCTCTGGGCTGTGGCATCCAGCGTGACCATTGAGGACCGGTCCTCGGAGAGTATCTCCTGCTCCATCTCCAACCCCCTCCTCCCGGAGAGGAAGGTGGCCAAGAGCCACCTACCCAGTGAGTGCTCTGTTCAGTTCTGTCCTCGCAGTCACTGGGCACCGGACTTCAGGACGACAGCTGTGGGGCTCACAGCAGGAGGGGCCGGGCGGCAGGTCCCTGTCCTTAGCCTGGCCGGGGCATCCTGGGAGGTGCAGTTTGTGTGCTGGTGACTGGGGCGGAACCGAGGTGGGGCGCAGAGAGAGCCTCGGGGGAGCTTTGCTTTCTGGGGGGACAAGGAAGATGCACCCCAATTATCAGCTTTGTAAGTTTTTTTAAAAATAGACTTTATTTTTGGGAGCAGTCTGGAAAAGTAAAAGTGGAAGTTTTTTATGAAAAGTTAAGTTTGAAAGCAACCAAGATGTCCTTCCGTACCCGAACGGATAAATAAACTGTGGTTTATTTGCTCACGGCAAATTCGCGTAAGGAGTGCAGAGACTTCCCACCCACCCGCAATGCGCAGACACACACAGCTTCCCCGGGCTAAAAACCCTGCCCCGAGGGCACAGTGGTGACACTCGAGAAACCTGCGCAGATGCACCATTGTCACCCGGAGCACACGGTTCACGTGAGGGCTCACTCTCGGTGCTGAGCGTTTTTGGGGTTTGGACAAATGAACAGTGACGCGTGTCCACCATGACTGCATCACACGAAGGCGTTTCTCTGCCTTCCTGTCCTCTGTGCTCCACCTGCGCATCTCCCCGCGGCCCGACGCTGCCAACCGCGGACCTCTCCGCTGCCCCGCAGAGCCACGTTGCCGGAACGCCCGCGGCCGGACCAGGCAGCACGTGGGCCTGTCAGACGGGCTCCTCTCACTCAGTCACGTACAGGTCAGGCTCCTCCCTTCTGTTTATGGCCCCAGAGCTCCTTAATTCTGAGTCCTGAACAACAGTCCCCTGTCTGGATGGACCACAGTTTATCTGTTCAGGTGCGGAAGGACATCTTGGGTTGCTTCCAAATTTAGCTTTTCATAAACAACTTCCACTTTTACTTTTCTGAATGATGTTGGGGCCAAGGGAAGACTTGCCCTTCCGTCTCTGAAGGTTTGCTCAGAGTCACTCACGAGAGGCAGGTTGATAGGAGAAATGGCGTCCACACGCGTTGGATCACAGTGTCACATGACACGGAGCCTTCAGAACAAAGACCCAAAGACACAGGGCAATCGTCGGTCGCTATGCTTGGGTTAAACAAAGTCCCAACAGCTGTGCAGAAATGTGGCTGGAGAAAGGATGTGATCTGATGCTCCAGGCTGAGGGGAGCCCAGCGGGGCCTGTCTGTCTGGATTCCTCTTGGCCTCTCTGCGCAGCATCCTTCCTCCTGGGGGTGGGCAGGGCCCGCTCTGGGACAGGCGTCTTGTGACCTACAGTCAAACAAGGTGGGTCACAGAATCTCTTTATGGCCAGGTTTACACAAAAAGGCGGAAGGGGGGGGGCAGTTAGAGCCACATTTTTAGGCTTTATGTCTGGCTTTGGGACAACGGGTTCCAGTTTCTATGACCCACCTTGTGGACGAGGGATTCTAGTTTCTGTGGCTAGCCCGGGGGAAGAATAGGACTGGGAAAAATTTTGCTTCTGAGGCTGATCTGAGGCCTTCATTTGGGGGTATTATTTTCTGAGTCTCAGCAATGTCAAACTTAAGAGAAAATTTGCAAGAATAATAGTGAATTTTCCTAGATTCACCACATCTTTCCCATTTTGCCACATTTATTTTGGTGGCTTCTCTGTTTGTCTGTCTACAAATAGTAGATATCCGATACGTATCCCCTGTGCACATGCCTATATCCCACTGTCTTAGTCCGTGCAGGCTGTCGTAACCCAACACCAGGCCACTCAGAAACAGCGGGGGATTATTGCTCACAGCTCTGGAGGCTGGAAGTCCAAGCTCAAGGCATGGCAGAGTCAGTGTCTGGTGAGGCCACGCTTCCTGGTCCACAGATGCCACCTTCTTGCTGTGCCCTCACTTGGCAGAAGGGAGATACAGTTTGTGTGTGTGAGGAAGCTCTTTGGGGTCACTTCTGTAAGAAAATAATCCCATTCATGATCTAATCACCTCCCAAAGACCGCACCACCTAACACCATCACCTTGGGAGTGAGGATTTCAACCTATGAATTTGGGAGGGTCCAAGCATTGAGACCATGGCACTATCTATATAAATACGCATTTTTCCCCCTGAACTACCTCAGAGTAGTCTGTAAAGATCTCACCCCTTGACCCACGAATCCCTTAGCAAGTGTGTCCTAAGAGCTAAGGAGCTCTCTCACCCAACATCCTTGACTCCCTGGAACCCCCTTCAGGTTCCTTCTCCGAAAGGTCCCCGTTCACGGCGTGGAGAGAATCTGCGCCTCTGATCTTCGCTGCAGTGGGACTCGTGACATCCGGAGTCATCTGCCTCTGGTGGAGATGTTGGGAAAAGAGCAGAAACCAGCTGGAAGAAGAGGAGCAGAGACAGCAGGCCAGCAGGGACGGGGTCCAGCCACGGCCAGGTGAGCAGGGAGCCCGACAGAGCACATCCTGCCCTCACACCTGGGCCCGTTAGGCAAGCCCTAAGCCAAGCCTCCTTCTGTGTTCCCCAGCATGGCGGTGAGGGGAGGGTCTGTGGGATTCCAGCTGGGCCCGCGCAGTCACCACCTACCCAGCGAAAACCGTCTGCGCCCAGTGACCTCTGGGTTGTTCTAAACCACGTGACCCTGGGGGGCTGGTGGCTCCCTCTTGGAAACAGGTCTGAGCTTGAACCCCAAGTCCGACGGGTGCTGGCTGAGGGACCTGGGTGTGAACCCGGAGTTAGTCTGTCTGCTGGAGGAGATAGCGCCATCGCCGTGGTGACCACTGCAGCAGTGTTGCAGCTGAGCCGCCATGCAGGCGGGCTCGCTGTTGCGAGCGTTGCGATTATCTTCAGCTCGACTGTTTCCTTCCTTCCTTCGTTCCACTCACTTTCTCGTGAGCCATCCAGGAGCGAGGCACTTGCTCCTAGACTCCAGACCCTTGTTTTGGCAGTGGAGATTGTCCCGGGCTGGTTATAGAGACGCCATCATGACAGACGTAGGAAGGTTGGAGGAGGTGTGGGCCAAGGGACCATTGTACATGAACGCCGTACGTTGTACATGTATATTCCTTAGGAATAGACCCGCTTCCTGTGTTCCTGAGCGCTGAAGAACACACACTTGCTCTGATTTCACAGCGCGACTCCCAAAGAGCTCGGCGATCGTTTCGCCTTAGCTTTCCGATGTGAGCCGCAGCCCGTTCCGCCGTGCCGACCCCACACTCTCACGTCTCTCTGTTTCGTTGCAGGCCGGATGCAGAGTGGCTTCCTACACGGTGAGGGCCCCGTTTAGAGGCTTGGACCCTTTGCACGCCAGCCCCCAAGACACTAACAGGCAGAGGGAGCCAGAAACGCAGACCTGAGTCCATTGCATGGATGGGGACAAAAGGATGGGGGCGCTTGCTCTGGGGACCCTGAGATCAGGGCTGGTCTCAGAGGAAGATAAAAGGGCAGGAAGTTCTCCTCGCTGTGGCACACGGGTCTCACACACTCGTTTCCGACAGAAATAAGAAAAGTCCAGAGGTGCTCAACAGGCTGGTGAGAGGGCGGATGAAAGCCAGCAGCGGGCAACTCCAGAGCGCCTCTGGCTTAGTCTGCATGTTGATGCATGTCCTGCATGTGCGTTCATGTGTGCACACACGTGTACAGCTGTGCCTGCCCACCCACACATGCACATCAGTGTGAGTACACACATATGCATGTGTGTATGTTTGCATGTGTGGGTGTGCACATCTGTGCATGCATGTGCACGTGAATGCACACATGTAGGTATGTGGCTGTATGCATGCACATGCATGTACACATGTGTTTCCACGTGCATGTGTTGTGTGTACATATATGTGTCCAAACACATGCATTCACACGTGCGTGAGTGCATGACTGTGCATATGACTGTCTGCCTGCATTTGTGTGCATGAGTGTATGTTCTCATCTATTCCAGAGAGCAGAAAAGCTGTGTCAAATGCTGGTTCAGAACAGCCATGTCCTTGTAAAAGTCCAGTTTTAGCTGTCACTAGAGGCCTTAGCTCCTTCTTTTTTTTTTTTTTTTTGAGACAGAGTCTCATTCTGTTGCCCGGGCTAGAGTGCTGTGGTGTCAGCCTAGCTCACAGCAACCTCAAACTCCTGGGCTGAAACGATCCTCCTGCCTCAGCCTCCTGAGTAGCTGGGACTACAGGCATGCGCCACCATGCCCGGCTAATTTTTTCTATTTGCGGTAGAGATGGGGTCTTGCTCTTGCTCAGGCTGGTCTGGAACTCCTGAGCTCAAATGATCCTCCCGTCTCGGCCTCCCAGAGTGCTAGGATTACAGGCGGGAGCCACTGCACCCGGCCAAGCTCCTTCTTTTTTGTTTTCTGAGACCCTTGGAGAGGGAGGTGTGGAGAGCCAACGCAGCAACTGTCCTGCATGTGGGAGACCCCGGGGAGTCTGCTTTTCTAAGACGGGGGACTCGGGAAGCTGTCACATGATCAGCAGAGAAATCAGTGGCTGCCCCCTTGGAAGTGCCCTCGGGAGTGTGGCGTGTGGGGGGAGTGGCTGAGGAGAGCTGGGTGCCAGGAGAGGCAAACCCGGCCCAGCAGGAGACGGGCCAAGGGAGGACTTGGAGGAGACAGTGGGTAAAATTTGAATAAGGTCTGCAGATTGTGTAACAGTTGTTTAATAGTGTCGTGTCAACGTCAGTGTTCTGGTTTTGATCATTTTTTATCATTTTACATTTTACGTGATACTATCACGTGCATCTTCTCCATGCTATTTTTTGCAACTTTTTTGTAAGTCTGAGATAATATTTTTTAATGTGAGTGAATAATTTTTTTGAATGGTGAGCGCGTTTGGGTGGAGGGAAACCGTTGTTCAGTGAGGAGAGAGGCCGCCCAGACGGGATGGTCACAGCTCCGCCCGCTGCTCGGCCTCGGTGGAGGCGGCTCTGGGTGAGGAAGAGGAGAAGAAAGGAGGGCAGAGGAACGGGGATGTCTCGGGGAAAGACGCTAAGAGTCTCCGCTGGAAAGCGAAGGGGAGCGGGGTTTCCCTTCAGGAAGGAGGTAAAGAGGCATTTTGGGGGAACGCCGGGGTCTTGATAACAAGGCTCACGGATCCCGTGAAGCCGACAGAGAGGAAGGTTCAGGGGATGATGAGTGCTGGGGGCGTCCACCCAGGACGCAGGGAGCAGCAGCGCAGGCTGATGCGGAGTTGGAATGTGGGGACCGCTGGGCGCCCGTCCTGGCTGCCTCTAGCTCTGGGACGCGGGACACAAAGGGCCCATCTGGGACGGTGGGGACATGAAGGCAGGGCCGAGGGAGAAGTGCTTCTCGCAGGCGGGGAAGACATTTGCTCAGCATCGGGGGCTGCAGGGCCCCTCTTGGGGTTTCTGGCCATTGCTGATTCCACAGCTGGGGACGGCAGCCAGATTAGTGAACAGGCTGTGTCCCCACGTCCTCCGCCAGTGTGGCCTCTCTTGGTCTCTAGCTCTTCCACTGTGTCTCCATCTCTATGTCTCTGTCTCTGTCTTTGTCTCTAAATATCTTTCTGTTTCTGTATCTCTCTCAGTCTCTGTCTTTATCGATCTCTGTCTTTTTCTATCTCTGTCTCAGTCTCTCTGTGTCCCTCTGTCTCTCTCTGTCTCTGTCTCTTTCAGTCTCTCTGTCTCTGTCTCAATCTCTGCCTCTGTAGCTCTGTCTGTCTGTCTCTGCCTCTGTCTCTGTCTCTGTCTTGGTCTGTCTCTCTTTATCTCTGTCTCTGTCCCTATCTGTCTGTCTGTCTGTCTCTCTGTCTCACACACGCTCCACCAGCAAGTGCATCCGTGAAATAAGCTCAGTTTCCACCCTGGGGGCGGCCCCAGGCCACCCCAGGAGCCCTTCTCCCTAGCCTCCGGCCTGTGTCTTGCCCACTTGGGGACAGGTTGTTTGCACGGGCTTGTAGCACAGGACACAGGGATAGTGAAGAGACCCCCAGAGAGAAGGGGATGCCCCGATATGGGAGACCAACCCCGGGACTCCCAATTCGTGCGGGCACTGGGGACTCACTCCCCTGGTGCCTGACCCTCTCCTCTTCCGCAGTGAGCCCGTCCCTGGACCCGGCCACCGCCAGTGCCAAACTCGGCCTGTCTGAGGATGGGAAGAGCGTCACGCGGCTGCTCTTCGCCCAGGACCTGCCCCCCAGCCCTGGGAGGTTCGACCCAGACCCCTGTGTCCTGGCGCAGGAGCGGTTCAGCACCGGGAGGTATTACTGGGAGGTGGAGGTTGGGGACAGGAGCGCCTGGACCCTGGGCGTGTGTCTGGAGGATGTCGGTCGGAAGGGAAGGATCCCCAAATCCCCGCAGCAGGGGCTCTGGGCGCTGGAGCTTCACAAGAAGAGATTCCGGGCTCTGTCCTACCCGAGGACCCGCCTGCGTCCCTCCGAGCCCCTCCGTCGGGTGGGCATTTTCCTGGACTGTGATGCCAGAGAGATTTCCTTCCACAATGTGACAGATGGGTCCCAGGTCTACAAGTTCTCTGGGGTGTCTTTCCTTGAGCCCCTAAAGCCGTTCCTCTGCCTGTGGACACACGATCCCCGCCCTGTGACCTTCTGCACAGTGGTCCGAGAGATACAGGAAGAGACTGGCCCTCCTGGAGGCCCGGAACCGCACCCTTAGAGGCCTCTGGCCCTGCCCAGGACACTCCCACCAAGGAGCGAGCAGCACCGTCCTCGGCTGACAGGGACCCGCTCGAGAGGCTCGCACTCGCTCACCAGCCCAGCTCTCCGGGAGAAGCCCCCGGCCAGCTCCCAGCCCGTCACCCGTCAGGCTTGCCCCGCTCGTCCTCCTCGGGGAGACGAAGACAATGTGTTCTGGGCTGAACCATGTCCCCACCTCCCCAGATTCTCATGTAATGAAGTTCCAACCCCCAGGGCCTTGAACGTCGCTGTGTTTGGAGATACGTCTCCCGTGTGGCTCAGGGCTCTCTGGAGAAACAGAACCAGGGGCTGTCTGTACAGATCCTGTGTCAGAGGATTCGCAAAACATGAGAACTCACACAATTACGGAGGCCATGAAGTCCCTCCACCTGCCACCCGCACGCGGGAGGACCAGGAAGGCTGGTGGTGGGGTTCGGGCTGGGTCCCACTTTTTGTTCTATTTGGGCCTGAACAGATTGGATGACGCTTGCCCCAGATGGCGAGGGCAGAGCTTCCATACTCTGTCTAACCCTGCAGGAAGCCCTCCCACAGACGCACCCAGCAATGGCGTCCCACGGCTGTCTGGGCGTCCCTTAGCCCAGTCAAGTGGACACATGAAATTGACCATCACAGCCCGCGTCTTCCAGCCTCTGTGGGGGGGTAGGAGCCTGACTTCCCCAACTGCCCCTGGGCACGGCCAGAGGGGTGTCACGTGGGCCAACGCCCCCTCCTCACTTTCTGTAAATTTTCACTTCCGTGACTCTATTAAGCCCCCTAGGTTCCCCTCCCTATAGCATACATTCTCCCCTTAATTTTTTTTTTATTTTTCAAAAAATTTTTATTAGTATTTTAGAGACAGGGACTCACTCTGTCACCCAGGCTGGAGTGCAGTGGGGCCATCATAACTCACTGTAACCTCAAACTCCTGGGCTCCCCACCATGTCAGGCTAATTTTTAAATTTGTTGTAGAGACAGGGTCTTGCTATGTTGTTTAGGTGGGTCTTGAACTCCTGGCTTTAAGCAATCCTTCCAACTCAGCCTCCCAAAGTGCTAGGATCACAGGCAGGAGCCACCGCGCCTGGCCTCCTCCTCCCTCTAAAACACCCAGTCATCTCTCCACAAATCAAAATTGAGCTCACTTCACATTAGACTCTTTTCTCTGTTGCAATAGTATATTCCTGATTAAAAATCTGTCTTTACTGCTTAAACTAGTGTCTGGCTTTATCTTTGACAAGAGAAAAGGGACGTAGGCCCCACCCCACCCCCATTTTACCAGGCACTCATTTCAAAGAACCCTGTGATTTTGTGGCCCTGGGGGAAGAGGTTCATGACATTTCTTCACGTCCCTATGACTTTCGTGAGTCAGGCAAGATTCAGAAGGAGGTCGTGATGCTTGGCTCTCCCATCCTTGCAAGCAAAAGCTGTCTAGGACCGTGGTAGCGCCTGGCGGGGCCACACGCGTTTGTCAGGAACCCCAGCTGTGTCAGTGGGTGGCCTGATCCCCAAAGCTTGTCCCCTGACTGAGCTTTGGAAATGTTTCAGTTAATAACAGTTATTGTCCGAAGGAACATGTTGCTGAGAACGGCAGGATCTCATTCTTCTTAGGCCGAGCAGAGCGCGTTCCACTTTCTCCACCCATTCAGCTGTGTTGGACTGTGGGCTGATTCCAAACCTTGGCCGTGAATTCCCGCGTCTACAGTGCTTGAGGATGACCATGGCTAACAACAACGCATTATACGGTTTCGAATGGCTGGAAGGATGCTGACCACGCCCAACACAAAAAAGTGGTAAATGTCTCAGACGATGAACGTGCTAATTACCCTGACCTGACATTATACATTCTATGTATGGAAACACCACTGTGCACCCTACAGATATGCGCAATTATGTGTCAGTTTAAAAATACAAAAACAGGCCGGGCGCGGTGGCTCACGCCTGTAATCCTAGCACTCTGGGAGGCCGAGGCGGGTGGATCGCTCAAGGTCAGGAGTTCGAAACCAGCCTGAGCAAGAGTGAGACCCCGTCTCTACTATAAATAGAAAGAAAGA